>CM063456.1:32161931-32411931 GCA_032191425.1 Lymantria dispar | reverse complement strand
TTTTAAATAGAACATCCTCCATGCCTCTCTCAATATCTTCATATGGAGAACATGGGGGGTCTGTATACGCACACAACTATGAGCTGCTCAGACTCAATACAGGCAATTTCAATAACACGTTCACATAACAGAAAGTCTCACAATATCTTTTTTTTCTCATTATCTTAAACAATATGTGTTTAAGATTATCAATGAGCCACCTCGTTTTATATTCATTCTGTTGAACGAGCTAGCAATCTGGTGATTAGGAAAATTGAACATTAATTGGTTAGTTTTAAGCCAGTGTTCAGTAATGCAGAGAAAATCCTGGAAAGAAAGATATATATGAAAAAATAATGCGAACTCAATCATAGTGATTGCTCCTTACTTCCTTACTAAGGATTATGTATAACAGTGGATGTCTCATGTCCATTTAAAACAATAACCCCTACATTTTAGAAGATACCTAAAGCAATACATATGACGAATTTGAAGTTAGTTAAACGTTTCGACGAGAGAAAATTAATGTTAAAATTTTAGGTAGCTATATATTTGCAAACGTTGACCATATGTGTTATTTAAACTTTAGGTAAGTGGTAGCTAAAATTTATGGAATGGAATTAATTCATCATTAATAACAATATGAGCAATATCGATACTTAAAGGACTAATATCCATAGCTGTTAATAAATAATAGAAAATACGTAAGTGAATTTAAATGGCAATTCTTACAGAAGATATCTTGCGATAAGCGCTTTTGTCCATCAGACGTATTGATAATCTTCAAATAGTGGCACGTTTGAAATTGACCGGAGTGTTTAAGTGGTAAACAATTCTACAGGTATTTATATAGATTTATTTATGTTATCTATATTATTACAAATAGATGCGATAAGTATTGACAATATTGTTGTTTTAACAATATAACGATGTATTATGGACATTGTAACTCAAAATATTGCATTGGAAGTAGTTACATCATTAAACCATCTTTCGTGACTCAGTGGTAGGACCACAATGTTGACAGTCTTTTGTCTGCAGCAGCGGGCCGGTCCGTCCGGGGCAGTACTACACTCTCGCAGAAAATCGACGTCTTTCTTTTGTTTTTCTTTTTGTGGGTGGGCTGCGGTCGGCGCGCCTCCGCACCACTCCGTCCGGGGCGACAGAGGGGCTTAAGCACGCAACTCCCGCAACCCACCCGAAAACCACGTCGCCTTTGTCGTTGGGCCGACCACCGGAGCAGGGTTAACTTGTCATCAGTGGTCGGCCCGACGGAATACCCCCTACTTGGGGTATCGGGGAGGACGTCGGTCTTTCCACACGCGGTCGGCCTCTCGGCGGGTGACGGACTAATCCCCGGTCACGTCACCCGCGGCCTCGGCTAGGGCGGCCTGAGGCGCAGGTAGTTGCACCTACGCCGCCCCAGTCGCCGGCAGCAGATCTCCTCATCCAGCCTGCGCTCCTCGCGCAGGTGATCCGCCGCCTCCTTCCGCGAGATCACTGTCTCGTAGAAGGCTGAGACCGCGTCCCAATTCCCGACGCTGTCGTCCATCGCCCTAGCGATAGCTGGTAGACGCTGTCGATCATCGCCCTAGCGATAGCCGGCAGCGTCAGGTCTGCACCGATGATTGCGACGAGTTCACAGCGCTGCACTGCCCAAGCCGCGCAGGCCTCGAGCGTATGGCGCGCCGTGTCCTCGTCGCAATCACATTGGTGGCAAGACGGTGTACTCTCCCTCCTAACGACCTTGTGCAGGTATTTGGCGAAGCACCCATGCCCCATCAAAACCTGCACCAGTCGGAAGCAGAGCACCCCGTGCCACCTTTCCAATCACTGCATCAGCACCGGCCGGAAGGCCTCCACGGATCGCACCCCGAACCGAGGCCTCTTCAGCCGGACTGCCCACCGGGCAGACCCCTCCACCAGCCCATGGTCCCTCCAGCCATCCTGGCTATATGGACCGAATCACGGGAGATGCACGCCTTACTTGCGTGTGCTCTTTCGAGCGTGCACTTTCTTGACTCCCTACAAATTGTCTGCCCGAGTCCTCTCCCCTTTCTGGGGCGGCTTGTTCTACGTGGGTGTCGCTATTGCGACGGACGACACGACAATGGCGACTGCGTCATGGACCCTGTCCTTTCTCCGCCAGCTCGGGCCCGCTCCTGATGTTATGCCAATGATGCGAAAAGTCTCTCAACCGTCGAAAGTTGGCCTCGGAGA
Source organism: Lymantria dispar (assembly GCA_032191425.1). NCBI lineage: Eukaryota > Metazoa > Arthropoda > Insecta > Lepidoptera > Erebidae > Lymantria > Lymantria dispar. The sequence continues at coordinate 32,409,732 of CM063456.1, read as the reverse complement.
TAACAAGATCGCAATAGTGTATGGGTCCAGGATTGACCCGTTAAATCCCGTCCAACATCTTCATGCGGATTTCATCGTACAGTGGGCATCGCCATAGCACATGATCTAGACATTCATCCTCCTCTCCGCAGTAACACAGGCTGCTCTGCATAGCTTTATCTCATAAAGTCTCCTTCTAAAACAGCCATGACCTGTCAAAATTTGAGAGCACTGGTAGTCGGGCTCAACCCAGGGGGATCTGAGTCGAACACGAACATCGGGGAAAAACCGATGGAGCTCCCTACCCTTCTCCTCACCGTCCCATCTTCGCTGCCACTCAGCAACGAGCTCCTCTGAAATTTGGCTTCTCTCCGTCCTAGGGCAGTTCCGGCCAGAAAACCTTACATCGTCTATCCTACCAGCACGGATTACCTCTTAAGTCCACAGGAAAAACCCCTGCCAAAACTGGCAATGCTGCCGAACTAACTGAGCAGTAAGCCTTTATGATTAGTATAAGGGCCTGCCGCTGGGTCCTTAACAACGCGCTCCTTACCATGTAAGTGGACGTGCGTCTCCACCAACACCCCGCCGCATAAGTGATGATGGCAACGAATATAGCCTGGTACAGTATTCGAAGGCCCACGTACCGTGTGCCCCAGGATGAGGCGGAGACACGCGACATTTTCCCGAACGCTACTGCAACACGCTCTCCAATGGACTGTGCGTGGAGCCGGAAGCTCAAGTTAGAATCAATTACGACACCCAGGACAGTCGCTAATTGTACGCTTCTTACCGGCTCTCCACCGAGCCTAACAGTGGGCGGTCTTCCACTCAGCTTCCCTTTTAGGGTTATGGAACATGACTTCATGGGGGAAAGGGACAGTCTATTACGAAATCCCCAGGCTGTGACAAGTCCGAGGGCCGTGGAGGCCAAAGCCTCTAATCCCGCACGAGAGTTCGACTCGATGATGACCGTTACGTCATCCGCGTACGCAATCAGTTCGACTCCCTCTGGTAAAGGGAGTTGAAATAGATCGTCTCTGAATAGAGAGTCTTGGCATCCTATGGTTAATTGTTTCCACACGATTTCACCTCCAGCAAAGAAACCGGCACGCCAGCTGCAAAAATAGGACACCAGCATCCTATAGATGTTCAGCGGGCAACCCCCATTCTTGGCCTTCAGCAGAATCATGGGCCACCACGCGTTTTCAAAGGCACCCGAAATATCCAAAAGAACTGCCTGCACATATTTGCAGTTGCTACGAGCTACGGTGTCCAGAAGGGACCGAATAGCAGGAGGAGATGCTGTGCGAGATGTTGGGAGCACAGTGTAGCAATATTCTCTCCAAGACTTTACCCAAAACCGAGAGAAGTCTGATCGGGCGATATGCTTTGGGATCAGACAGCGGTCGACTATTACCTTTGGGCAATGATGTCTCGGCGGGCGTCGTCGCGTCAGGTGATGAGATCCCTTAACGAGACCACACCGCCCCCCGCCCGCACCCCCGTCACCCGCCGATACAGTCCGGCGAGCATCTCCGCCTCCAGGTCCCACGGGGCTGCCTCCGTCGCCACCGTGCGCTAGCCGCGGATGGCCCTGACCACTATGACCCTTTGTGGTCGCCACAGAAGTGCCCTAAGTCGGACGGTCATGGACCCGGCCCACACCGGTGCACCGGCGCCGTACAGGGCCTTCCACCGGATGACCCCCGCGTACAGCCGTCGGCACTTAGCGCTCGGTCCGCCCACGTTCGGCATAAGCCACGATAGCGCGGACACAAGAGTGGTAAGACCACACTGTCGACAGTTATCTGTCTACAGCCGTTGGCCGGTCCGTCCGGGGCAGTACCACACTCTCGCAGAAAATCGACGTCTGAGTAGTAGCGATTTGTTACTGCGCTTCGTTCGGTGAGCGGGAGAGCCGGAAGCCCAACTTTCTGAGGGTGTTTGCGTGTGGAGGGTTTTGGTGGTGCTCTTGGTATCACCGAGCCTCAATGCACGCATTCACACTCCCTTCACTTTCTTCGCGGTAGGCAACGGCCTTGTAAAGGTCCATGAGCGGCAGCAACACTTACCATCAGGTGTACTGTTTGCTCGTTTGCCACCGTTTGCAATAAAAAAAAAAAAAAAAACGCCGCGCCGACGAGCCGTGGAGCGAGCCTGCGGAAATGCTCCCGGAACCACTATTGCCCGTCGAGTACCAGGCTCAAGTACCTCATATGGGCCCGGATGCTGACGTCAACCGAGTGGACGGTGATCGAGACGCCGATGGGAGAAAATCGACGTCTGAGTAGTAACAATTTGTTGCTTCGGTGAGCGAGAGATCCGGAAAGCCCAACTTTCTGGGTATGTCTGTGTGTGGCTGTGTGTGGCGGGTTTTGGTGATGCCTGAAACTTGCGGTGGTGAGTTCGTGGTCGGGGCATTGAGCGTGAGAGGCTGACATAGGATACAGGGAGACCCAATGGGAATGGTCACCACCGGCCACCTGCCGGTCAGTAGGGGACCCGAACCCAGGATCATCCCCCCTGGGAGGCTGTCCCACCAACCGGCGAAAATCCCGTTGGGTAGTCGTCGTGCCGGTGTGGGAAACAGGAGTGGACCTCGGCAGCTACGCGCGGGGGGACATCGGGGGCCCTTCCGTGCTTCGTATCAGCTCCTCACAAAACTCACCCCTGAACTATGCTCCGCCCCTTTTTTTTTGCATCACCGAACCCCGTTATACATATTCACATTTCCTTCCTACTCTTCTTAAAATAAACCACGAATAGGAAAAACAAAAAGAAAAGGTTTTACACGGCGGTCCCCTTATCCACATTTGATGTGGATTTTTGTAATATGGGTTTTAATTGGGGTTTACATAGCAACCTCGACGCCGTCCTCCATCATTTCGAGGCGACGCGGCCTGCCCTGCTCTTTTTAACGGAGACAGAATAGTGCTCCGGATGATATTTCGTACTTAAATTACCCCGGCCACGAATTGGAGCATACCTTCCGTCGTAAAGCCAGGGTGTGCGTATTCATTCGGGGCGTCATCTGTTGTCGCCGCCTTTAAGCCCTCGAACATGATGACCTATCAATCCTATGGTTACGCATAGACTATGGAGGGCTTACCCGCATCTATGCGTGCCTCTACAGGTCCCATGGCAGTGATCCGGGTGACCCCGGATAAACCCACTTGACTCCCTCCAAAGGCGTGCTGTTCGAATCGTCGGGGATCCCAATCTTACGGACAGATTGGAGTCACTGGAGCGGCGGAGAGACTTTGGGTCACTCTGTGAACTCTATCGGCTTTTTCATGGAGAGTGCTCTGAGGAACTGTTTGACTTGGTACCGCCGTCACCGTTTTACCAACGTACCACTCGACACCGCAGCAGGGTTCATCTATTTCACCTGGAAACGATATGGTCTTCAACTGTACGTTTCCGGTAATTATTTCTCCCACGTACGTGCAGGCTCTGGAATGAACTACCTGCTGCTGTGTTTCCCGAGCGCTATGACATCTCCTTCTTTAAACGAGGTTTAAGAAGAGTATTTTCTTCACGGTAGGCAGCGGCCTGACTTTGCCCCTGGTATTGCAAAGGTTCATGTGCGGCAGTAACACTTACCATCAGGTGGGCTGCCTGCTCATTTGCCACCATCGGCAATAAAAAAAAAATCATTATTGGCATCATTCACTGCCTACTGCTGGATGTAGGTTTCCTCTACAAATGGATGAGTAATGATCACCTTGCTTTTTTTTTTATGAGTGGGCTATGGTAAGCGCACAAGTGGTCCATTTCATCCGGGGCGACGAAAGGACGGCGCGCTGGCCCATAATCCTTCCGTATTTATGTCGCCTTCATCGTTGGGCCGACCACCAGTGCCGAATTCCTTGTCCTCAGTGGTCGGCCCGACGGAATACCCTTTAAGGTACCCTCACCTATCGACGTCCCTGTCCCGGGACGTCAGTCGCCGTCGCGTGGTCAGCTTCTCTGCGGGTGACGGACTAAAATCCCCGATCCGGTCACCCACGGCCCCGGCTAGGGCGGCATAGCGGCGAGTCACCGGCGGTGGAACGTGTCACCGAAGAGAAGTTCCTCTCGCGCAAGATCCGCCACCTCCTTCCGTGAGATGATGGCCTCACAGAAGGCGGCGACGCGTCCCAGTTTCTGACGATGTCGGCACTAATGATTGCGACGAGTTTACGGTGCTTCCCCGCCCACGCGGCACATACCTCGAGCATGTGCTGCGTCGTATCCTCGTCGCAATCGCAGTGATGATAGGCCGGTATGCTCTACCTCCTGATGATCTTGTGTAGGTACTTGGCGAAGCTACCGTTCCCCATCAGCACCTGCACCAGTCGGAAGGAAAGCACCCTGTGCGTCCGCTCCAACCACTCCATCAGCATCGGCCGGAAGGCATCGTCGGTATGACACCGTATCGAGGCCTCTCCAGCCGAACTGCCAAACGGACAAATCCCTCCAACCACCCATGGCCTTTTCGACATCTTGGTCATACAGGCCGAATCATAGAGATACATGTGCACACCATGCTCTTTGCGTAAGTATGCACATGTTTCTTGAATCTCTACAAGTTATTTAACTTCCTTCATCCTTTGCCCTGAGTCCTTCTCCCTGTATAACTAGGGCGGACAGCACACGGTACGAACTTCGTCGTCCGCGGTATTCCTGCTAGCGAGCCACATTTACCCGCTACTCTGGCTGCCATCTTGGCTTATCCTGCCAACCTGGTCTTCAAGCCGGCGAGCCTTGTACCAGGCGTGCGCGAATTCCGTAACTGCCGGTAGTTCGCCTCTGAAGCCACGACATCCGTGTAGTACACCGGACCTTCTCCGTCGCGATGTATCCCCGAGAGCATCCCCGACCTAATCTCATCATAGAGGGGACATGCCCACAGAACGTGGTGCATGTCCTCATCCCCTTCGCCGCATCTACATTCCGCGTGAGCTCCTAGCCCTAAATCGTACAGCCGCCTGCGAAAGCACCCATGACCCCCTAGTAATTGGGAGGTTTTATAGTCCGGCTCGACCCAAGTCGCCTTGAGGCGAGCCGCCACGTCCGGGAAAACCCGATACGTCTCCCTCCCCTTGTCCTCACGATCCCACCGCGCCTGCCACTGAGCAACAACATCCGTCCATATAGCCCTCCGCCTATCTCGATATTCCTGCCTAGTCGCGTCCTGGCGCGCCGCCGCTGCTCTCCCAGCACGGATGACCTCCAGGTCGGCCGGCAGTACCCCACCGATGACCGGCAGGGCAGCCGTACTGGTCGTGCAATATGCCTTGGTGAGCAGAACGAGCGCGGCCCTCTGCGAGCGTAACAACGCACTCTTAACCGCGTAGAGACCGGCTCTATGGAACCATACATCCGCAGCATACGCAATCGTCGCCACATATGTCCCGTGGTACAGGGTCTGAGGGCCCTGTAGCGAACGCCCCACGAAGACGCCGAAATGCGGGCCACCTTACCAAAGCACTTGGCCGCTCGCTCGCCAATCGAGTGCGCATGCTGCGTGAAAGACAGACCCGCGTCCAGCACCACCCCCAGAACAGTAGTCCACTTGACGTGCCTGACAGAGCTCCCCCCAAGACGTATTGTGGGAGGCCTCTGGAAACGCCCCCTCAGCGTCATACTCGCTGACTTACCCGGGGAGAAGTCCAGCCTATTCCGGGCCCCCCACTCTCCAACAGCCTGTAAAACGGCCGCCGCGTTGGCCTCAATGCCCGCCCTGGAGTTTGCTCCAATCAGGACCGTCAGGTCGTCGGCGTATGCTACCATTCTGGTCCCCCCCGGAAGCGGTAGCCGAAGCAGGTCATCCATGAGCAGGTTCCACAGAGCCGGCCCCAAGACCGAGCCCTGCGGACATCCCATAGTAGAGGTCTTCCACACCACTTGGTCGCCCGCACCCATACCCACACGCCGACCAGCGAAGTACCCAGACAACATCCGATAGATATTGCCCGGGCATCCCCTGGCCTTCGCCTTCAGCAAGATCATGATTCACCAGGCGTTATCGAATTCCCCCGAAATGTTCAGGAAGATAGCCTGCAGATATTTAGTATCTGCAGAGTTAACCGCGCCCGTAATGCTCAACAAAGCCGAAGACATAAATCTCCCTAGCGTAAAACCATGCTGTGAGGTCGAGATTCCCCTAGTAATCCCCGGTGCACACTTTAACATTACGCGTTCCAACAATTTACCCAGCACAGGTAACATCGTAATAGGGCGGTAAGCCTTAGGATCGGATAGAGGCCTGCCATTGCCCTTAGGCAGTACGAGTAACCTACCAATCTTCCAGACGGCTGGGAAGGTACCTTCGCATACGCATTTACCCATTACCAACGTCAACTCGGACGACGCTGCGCACCAAATGTGACGCAGCATGCGTGCGGTGATCCCATCAGCACCCGGTGCAGTGTTGGGCATCGCTCTAATTATTCCTCCCAATGCAGCCTCCGCAGGCGGCAGTGCATCCCTCCCGGATAGCACACATATAGCCGCAACCCTGACCTGCCGGTGGTACGCAGTGTCCCGTGACAGTATGTCGTCAGGACACAGAGCCATCATCAAGTCTGTGATGGCACCCCGTAGGTCACCCTGTTGACGACCCGCATACGCGATCCCATGAACCACATTGGGAGGCGGCCTTGTTCGGCCAGTAGCTTCACTATAGGCCGCGCCCCAAGGGTTCTCATTCGCGGAGTCCGCAAGGCTCCTGAAATGCTCGATTTCCGCACGCTTCATCGCAATCCTGTAGCTGCGGCGGGCCCTACACATATCAGCTCTGGCTGATATCGCGGCAAAGCCATCGGTGGCTCCGCAACCCCTTTACCGGCGGCGGCTGCGAGAGTAGGCCTTCCTGAGCCTGTCCAGCTCTGGGGTCCACCATTCATAGCCCCGATCCTGGGTGTTACCCGCAATACCCAGGGTAGACTTCGCCACCCGTAAAACCATAGCCTGAAAGGACGCGCAAAGGGCGTCCGCGGGTTCCCCAAATTTAAGCCCCGCCACACTCTCGTGGATACCCGCGCGAAACCTGGCCCAACCCACCCCACAGTCCCGGAACCTCGTTGGCTCCACCGACAGTCCTGCGCACGAGATAGTCGGGCTCCCCCGTCCTCCTCCCACTGTGAAGGCGATCAGACGATGGTCACTGACGCTAACGTCCTCCAGGACGCGCCAGTCCGAGATGGATACGCTACGAGTGGATAGCGTGATGTCCACATTTGACTCCCCGTTCGAAGTGGAAAAGGTCCACGGCTGGCCCTCTCGATTGTGGATCACGAGGTCGCGTGCCAGGATGAAATCTTCCATTTGGTGGCGCTTGCGGGCGACCTTGTGACCACGGCCGACGTAATGGCGCTCCTCACAAAACCACAACGGGGAGTGCGCGTTGCTATCCACCCCAATCAGCCCGGTGGTGTAGAGTGTCTGTGCTGGGGTCGTCGTCTGGGCACAAGGTCTGCAAGAGACCAGCCATGGTCTCCGTGCCTGTCTCCGTGAACCCTTCCAAGAGCTTCACGCCGCGTATCACATTCGATGGGGGTCGCAGTCTGCCGGATGCGGCTCTGTATGCTAACCCCCACGGATCGTCGTTGCCGGAGTCTGCTATTCTGCGGAAGTGGGCGAGTTCGGCGCCTCTCATTGCGTACTTGTAGCGATTCCTCGCACTCTTCAACAAGTCGCGTGAGTTTCTCTCACGTTCCCCACCCACCTTCCTTAGTTTTTGCCATGCTCGGCGAGCGTTGTACACGACGCGACGTAGGTCCTCCAATTCCGACGACCACCACTCATAGCCACCGCGATCTTTCCTTGTGCGCTTTCCTACGCAATCATCTGCAGTACCTATGAGTATCTCTGTGTAGTCCGTGGAGAGAGCTGTTGCAGGTTTCCAGGATCTCAGGTTTCCCATTCGATGGTGTAACACACTACGGAAGCGCGTCCAGTCCACCCCGCGGTCGCGGTAGGACTTCTCGGCTGCGCCTTCGTCCTGAATTAGACCTCCTGTCCGCACAGTGCCGCTGCCAACCTCAAAGCTGGTGATCACTGATGCTGAGTCCTTCGTGAACCTTCCACTCTGACACTGGTATTCCACGTGTAGTTAGCGTCAGGTCGACATTGGAGTATCCGTTCGGTCCGTGAAACGTGGGTGGTTGACCTTCCACATTGTGAATTATCAGTCCGCGACCTAAGATCAAGCTTTCCATCTGATTCTTCCTGTATTCGGTGTCCGGTCCCCTACCCACGTACTGACGACGTTCACAGTGCCAGAGTGGTGAGTGTGCGTTACTGTCCATTCCTATCAACACTTGTTTCCCTGTTAGCCGGTCCAAAACACCTGTAAGGTGTTGTAGATGCGTCGCTATGTCGTGACTGTATTGACAGTACATGGAAATGACATATAGGCTCCACTTTGAGGTTTGACTCTGTATATGGGCCACTGCGCAATGGTCATTACTCAGGTGTTCCAAAAAGGTGACTCCTAACCTACGGTTGAGGACTGTAATGCCAGCCTTAGAGTTGGGTCCGCACTGGATAGTCTGAGCGTGGTTGTACTGCTCTTGTACTAATACAACGTCCAGTTCCAAACTCGCGGCAATTACGGGCAATTCAGTCGTGGCTGCGGCTGATCCCTGAAGGTTCAGCTGTCCAACGCGAATACTCATGGACTTATCCATAGTGAGTCTCGTTCACTGCTCGCTGTTCCGCATAAATGCGTGCCGGGCAGTCATGGGCTGCAGTCCTGTGGTGCGCTGCGTCCGGCCGCTTGAACCTCTTGCAGGTTGCACAGCAGCTGGTCTCCAACTGGCACTCTTCCGCCTTATGTCCGGCATCTCCACATTTACCGCAGACCATGGCAGACGCGCGGCAGTGCTTCGCGGGGTGACCATATTGTTGGCACTTCGTGCAGCAGGTCACGCGCACGAAATCGCACACTTCCGCTTCGTCCCAGCCGATGTATACTCGACCAAGTCCGACCAGTTTGTCCCTCAGCGAAGTGCTGCACTCCAGTACCATGGTGGTCCGTCCTCCTACTCGGCCTTTCTTAAAGCCCAGCTTACACTGCTCTCGCAGCTTGCTGAGCGGCCATTCTGGATCCTCGGGCAGATTCACTGGGTCCGACACCTTAAGAGTCGGCGGTGCCGCTGCCTTCAGCTTCTGAGCTGCCTCAACACTCGCCGTCTGGACCACTACTCCAGCGTTGCCCACTCGCCTGATCGCCTGCACCTGGATTCCCTGCGAGGCTGGTTGCACCTTGAGTTGAAGCTCCCGCTTGGTATCGTCGGACGACTTCAGCTCCTCCGAATTTGGGTAAAATATTACCGCTGGTCCTTTCTTTTCAACCGCAAGGGGAGGTTTCCCCTTCGGCAGCTTCAACATTGCCGCGTAGCTAACCGCGCCACCGCTGACCTGCTGAGGCTGCAACGCCTGACATACCCTGGCCTTCTCCACCTCTCCGAGCTTTGACTCCGCAGCAGCAAGCCTCAGGGTAAGGTCGCCACTACAGCGCACAGCCGCTCTGTGTGAGCCCCGATAGCCGCAACTTCGTCCTTGTTAAGGCGGGCCGTCTTTGAAAGCACCGCCTTCATGATACCCCGCGTCGAGGTAGTAGCCAGGCCGGCAAGCTGCTCGACGGGAGCACCGGTGATCGCGTCCGCTTCCGGCCTTCCCACGAACGACTCCGCCTGTGACTCACGCCCGGTCTGTGCTCGCTGCCCAGGGTCGCTGCTCAAGATACCGCCCATGGGTGGGGTATCTGTGCGCGCCTGCTTCCGCACCTGCACCCTTCTGCGCAGCGCCTCCTGCACCTTTTCCGGAGAGGACAGCACGAGTTTCTCCGCCTGACCCCTGGTCACCGCCGCCGGCTGCTCCGTCACCCGTGGGGTCGATGCTGCGCTACTGAACCTCTCCGGTGGTGTACGCGCTAGGGAGGACCGTGCTATGAAACCGGACTCACGCCGCATCTCCTGTAGCATGGCCAGTTCCTCCTCTCGCCTCCTCATCTCCTCCTCGAACAGATCGTTCTGCCGCTCCATGGCCTCCTCATCACCGTCCATTCCGGCGCCGTACGCGTATCAACCCCCCCGGGCTAGCAATACGTTCGTGTATTACCTACCCTGGGCCGTCAACACACCCAGCACCCAGAACACCAGGGACAAGGAAAGCGGGACAACCCTCACGGGTTGGCAGTCCGTTCGTGTATCAATCAACCCACGGGTTGGCAACACACCCGACACTGGGTCGAAGACCTTTGTCCTTTTGACCAATCACAATAATAAATGTTGTTTCACAATAATAAATTAAAATAAACCATACCTCTAAATGGACTTGGTATTCAAGGCACTAATCACAGTTCACAACTGTCAGCCGCTGTCAGCTGTCACCGCCAACCGTCAAACGTCACTGTCACCTGGAGTGTCAATGTCACCCCAGTGACAGCGAACGTCACCCGGTGACAGCAACTGTCACACAGTAACTGACAGCTGACACAAAATGTCAAAATCACCTTACCTCTCTTTCCAACGACAAGATGGCCGCCGAGCCTTACGGCGACGCCCCTGTGCGAGACAAGGAGCCACCGATACTCACACAACACAAAACGTCACTGGTATCTTACAACTCACTCTAATCACAAGATAGCCGCGGCGTCTTATGGCAACCTCCCCGTGCGAGACAAGGAGGCACCGATAATTGGCCAACAACCAATCACAGAATTTACCACTATCGCACTATAATGTAAGCGCAGAGCTCACGCAACACGTCCGCTCGCTAGCGATAACGAACGCAAAGTCAACGGGCAATGACGACTCGGCGGGCGTCGACCCGCCAGGCGGCAATCTCCTTGATGGAGACTATACTGCCTCCAGCTCGCGTCTCCGACACCCGCCGGTGAAGCTCAGCAAGCATCTCCCCCTCCAGGTCCCACGGGGGAGTTCCGGCCAGGAGGCACACTGCCTCCGTCGCCACCGTGCGATAAGCGCGTATGGCCCTGATCGCCATGATCCTCTGTGGTTACCACAAGAGGGCCCTCAGACGGACGGTCAGAGACCCCGCCCACACCGGTGCGCGGTACAGGGCCATCGATCGGAACATGTAGCGCTGGGTCCGCCCACAGTACGCATCAGCCTAGAAAGGGCGGACGCCACGCTGACAAGCCGGGGAACATGTTAACTGAAATACTCCCAAAACCACCAATGCCCGTCGAGCACCAGGCTCAAGTACTTCATGTGGGCCTGGATGCTAATGACAAGCGAATTCACGGTGATCGAAGCACCGATGGGAGATACGGCGGTACGGAGCCCATGGAACAAGAGGGCCTTCGTTTTGTTCAGGGCAACTCGCAACCCGAGCGTCTCGATCCGTCTGACAATTTTTTCGGTGCCGTGAGTTGCCAGGCGTGCCGTTCCCTCTAGCATCCCACCCCGGGCTGTGACAAGTGTATCGTCAGCATAGCAAATTACGCCCAGCCCTGGTGGAATACTTCCTCTCAACAGCTCAGTTGTAGCCGATGTTCCACAGGGTCGGCCCGAAAACCGACCGCTGTGGAACACCGCACGTCATGGGCGTTCGCACAATGTTCCCTACTCGGTCAACGTACAGGACGCTGCGCCCCTCCAAGTAGTCTGCCACCAGCCGCCAGAGGCGGTACACGGGCACTTCGTGATGGTGGAGTGCCTCCCTGATGCAGCTGAATAGCAGATTGTTGAAGGCGTTGGCGATGTCCAGGGAGACTGTCAACAGCACTCCTCCGCTGGTGACGGTTTCCGTCACTACGGCCCTCAGGCGCAGCAGGGCCGCGATCGTTGAACGCCCCCTCCTAAAACCAAACTGGGCGTCCGACTGATCGGGCCCGACCCCGATGAGGTGCCGCTCGATGCGGGTGCCGTGAGGGGGAGGGAGGGGGGCTGGGGTGCAGGGGTAACGTTCGAGACTGTGCAGCATCCCCCGCCGACTGATGTCCTTGACGGACAGCCAGCCTGAAGGCAGACCGCGCACTGCGGTAAGCCTCGTACAGCTGGCCCTCCCGCTCAGCATCGCGATGACGCGCTCGGCTGCGGGTGTAGGACCTTCGGGCACGTATGCATGCGGCCCGGAGATCCGTCAACTCTTGAGATCACCAGGGGATCGCCCTCTTCGGGGGCAGATGCCGCACACATCGCACGCCGCATCGCAAATCTTCATCAACACATAGCGAATGTGGTCAGCCTCGACGTCCACTCCGTCCGCCTGGGGCGGTGAGGACAGACACGACTGAACAATAACTGCCTCCGCCAATAGGTCCCGATCCAATCGACCCACAGCCTACCGCGGAAATGTAAGAGCTCCGTTCGCAGTGCGACTCTGCTGGCCTGCCGGAGGGTCCGGGGTACCTCTATTCGGATGTACCTGTGGTAGGTTAGGGTCGTGACCTCCTCTTGGATGCTCCAGCTCCTCACACGTGCTGCGGCATTGGGGCTAGCGAACGACAAGTACACTATCGACCCGCCCACTGCCGCATGCACGTCACTGTCCACTGACGATTGCGACTGCGTCATGGACCCTGTCCTTTCTCCGCCAGCTCGAGACCACTTCTGATGTTATGCCAATGGTGCGAAAAGTCTCTCAACCATCGAAAGTTGGCCTCGGAGTTAACAAGATCGCAATAGTGTATGGGTCCAGGATTGACCCGTTGAATCCCGTCCAACATTTTCATGCGGATTTCATCGTACAGTGGGCATCGCCATAGCACATGATCCAGACATTCATCCTCCTCTCCGCAGTAACACAGGCTGCTCTGACATAGCTTCATCTCACAAAGTCTCCTTCTGAAACAGCCATGACGAGTCAAAATTTGAGAGCACTAGTAGTCAACCCAGAGGGATCTGAGTCGAACACGAACATCGGGGAAGAACCGATGGAGCTCCCTACCCTTCTCACCGTCCCATCTTCGCTGCCACTGAGCAACGAGCTCCTCCGAAATTTGGCTTCTCTCCGTCCTAGGGCAGTCCCGGCCAAAAAGCCTTACATCGTCTATCCTACCAGCACGGATTACCTCTAAGTCCGCAGGAAAAACCCCTGCCAAAACTGGCAATGCTGCCGAACTAACGGAGCGGTAAGCCTTTGTGAGTAGTATAAAGGCCTGCCGCTGGGTCCTTAACAACGCGCTCCTTACCATGTAAGTGGACGTGCGCCTCCACCAACATCCCGCCGCATAAGTGATGATGGCAACGAATATAGCCTGGTACAGTATTCGAAGGCCCACGTACCGTATGCCCCAGGATGAGGCGGAGACACGCGACATTTTCCCGAACGCTGCTGCGGCACGCTCTCCAATGGACTGCACGTGGAGCCGGAAGCTCAAGTTAGAATCAATTACGACACCCAGGACAGTCGCTGATTGGACGCTTCTTACCGGCTACTGTTAGGCTCATTGGATAATGAGCCTAACAGTGGGCGGTCTTCCACTCAGCTTCCCTTTTAGGGTAGGGTAGCCAATTGGGCTAGACCCCTGCACCTGCCCATGGTCCCTCCAGCCATCCTGGCTATATGGACCGAATCACGGGAGATGCACGCCTTACTTGCGAGTGCTCTTTCGGGCGTGCACTTTCTTGACTCCCTACAAATTGTCTGTCCCAGCCCTCTCCCCATTCTGGGGTGGCTTGTATGTCGACGTGGGTGTCGCTACTGCGACGAACGGCACGATGATGGCTGCGTCATCGACTCTGTCCTCTTTCCGCCAGCTCGAGCCCGCTCCTGATGTTGTACCAGTGGTGCGAAAAGTCTCTCAACCGCCGAAAGTTTGCCTCGGAGTCCACGAGATCGCAATAGTAAATGGGCCCAGGCTTAACCCGCAGAATCCCGTCCAACATCTTCTCCCGGATTTCATCATACAGGGGGCATCGCCATAACACGTGATCCAAGCATTCATCCTCTTCTCCGCAGTAACACAGGCTGTCCTGGCAAAGCTTCATGTCACACAGTCGTCTCTTAAAATAGCCATGACCTGTCAAAATTTGAGAGCATTGGTAGTCGGGCGCAATCCAGGTGGACCTGAGTCGGGCGCCAACATCTGGAAAGAACCGATAGAGTTCCCTACCCTTCTCCTCACCTTCCCATGTTCGTTGCCATTCAACAACGAGCTCCTCCGTAATTTGGCCTCTCACTGTTCCAGGGCAGTCCCGACCAGAGAACCTAATATCATCAATCCTACCAGCACGGGTGACCTCCAGATCTGCAGGAAATACTCCCGCTAAGACGGGCAAAGCCGCCGAACTAACAGAGCGGTAGGTCTTTGTGACTAAAATTAGGGCCTGCCGCTGGGTCCTCAACAAAGCGCTTCTTACCATATAGGTGGTCGTGCGCCTCCACCAGCACCCCGCTGCATAGGTAATAATGGTCACGAATATCGCCTGGTAGAGAATTCGAAGACCTACATATCGTATGCCCCAGGATGACGCGGAGACGCGCGACATCTTCCCGAATGCTGCTGCGGCACGTTCCCCGATAGACTGGGCGTGAGGCCGGAAGCTCAGTTTTGAATCGATTACGACACCCAGGACTGTATCTGTTTGGACGCTTCGGACCGGCTTGTCACCGACCCTTACTGTGGGCGGCCTGCCGCTCATCTTCCCTTTCAATGTTATAGATGAAGACTTCATCGGGGAGAAAGATAGTCTATTACGAGACCTCCAGGCAGAGATGAGTTCGAGCACAGTGGAGGCCGAAGCCTCTATTCCCGCACGAGAGTTCGACTCGATCACGACCGTTACGTCGTCGGCGTACGCGATCAGGTTCACTCCCTCCGGCAGGGGGAGACGAAACAAGTCGTCCATCAGGAGACTCCACAGAGAGGGTCCCAAAACTGAGCCCTGCGGGCATCCCATGGTTAGTTGTTTCCATACGACTGCCTCCAGCGAAGAGCGCCCTATGAAGTTATAGCATCTACCCACATAATATATAGATTTAATATTAAAACCAATTCTTGTTATTTATTCATAATTCATGTTGCAAATATTTATTTTAAAATTATCTACTTTAATTATCGGTTGACGTATGATTAATTTATATGTATATCTTATATCTGATAAGTAATGTATTATCATTATACGCATAAGCCTTTTTAAATAGCCGAGGCCGCGGGTGACGTGACCGGGGATTAGTCCGTCACCCGCTGAGAGGCCGACCGCGTGAGGAAAGACCGACGTCCTCCCCGAGGGGGGGACGTCGGTCGATGGGAGGGTACCTCAATTAGGGGTATTCCGTCGGGCCGACCACTGACGACAAGTTAACGCTGCTCCAGTGGTCGGCCCAACGACGAAGGCGACGTGGTTTTTGGGTGGGTCGCGGGAGTTGCGTGCTTAAGCCCCTCTGTCGCCCCGGACGTAGTGGTGCGGAGGCGCGCCGACCGCGACCCACCCACAAAAAAAAAAAAAGCCTTTATTAATATAGTTACCACGTTATTTGGCATAAGTAACGACACTGATGGATCTGTCAGAATACCAGCGTGATTATGCCATAATTACCCTAGGTAATCATATTGCCTTGCATAAAATATAAAGTTTTAGTAATGTATTTTTTGTATATTTTGAATTACAAAACGTAAAGTTTCTAAAAGTAAAACTATAAAAAATCAGTTACTTTAAATAATAACATAAAGGTTATAAAAGTTAATGTATGTATTTATTAAGTTTAATTAGCCATCAAATAATAGTCGTGTATATATAAATTTTATTATAATGTTTTAATAATCCTTACTTCCTTACTAATATTATAAATGCGAAAGTAACTCTGTCTGTCTGTCTGTCTGTCTGTCTGTCTGTCTGTCTGTCTGTCTGTTACGCTTTCACGTCTAAACCACTGAACCGATTTTGATGAAATTTGGTACAGAGATGGACTAAAGCTTGAGAAAGGACATAGGCTACTTTTTATCGCGAAAAAATGGGTATAAGGGGTTGAAATAGGGGATGACATTTTGTATGGAAATTCGTCATTTTCGATGATAGTATCATGAATCTTTGTTTTAAGGCACTTGATAATATATACATAAATATTTGTTCGAGCGTTTTGGAAATTTCATTTATATGGGGATGAAATTCAACCCCTAAAAGACAAAAAAGTATAAAGCCGAAACCACTGGGCCTAGAAACGTATTTTTTTATTACACCTTAGAATTTCTTAGGGTACACGAGCTCTAGCAAAGAAATCGCGAAAAAATGGGTATAAGGGGTTGAAATAGGGGATGACATTTAGTATGCAAATTTATCATTTTCGACGATAGAACCATGAATCTTTGTATTAAGGCACTTGATAATATATAAATAAATATTTATTCTAGCGTTTTGGAAATTTCATTTATTTGGGGATGAAATTCAGCCCCTAAAAGACAAAAAAGCATAAAGCCGAAACCACTGGGCCTAGAAACGTAATTTTTTTTTGCACCGTAGAATTTCTTAGGGTACACGAGCTCTAGCAAAGAAATCGCGAAAAAATGAGTATAAGGGGTTGAAATAGGGGATGACAT
This sequence comes from Lymantria dispar, assembly GCA_032191425.1. Classification (NCBI taxonomy): domain Eukaryota; kingdom Metazoa; phylum Arthropoda; class Insecta; order Lepidoptera; family Erebidae; genus Lymantria; species Lymantria dispar. The sequence goes on along the minus strand of CM063456.1, from coordinate 32,393,252 downwards.
TTAGAATGCAAATTTTTCATTTTCGATGATAGAACCATGAATCTTTGTATTCATTCACTTGATAATATATAAATAAATATTTATTCCAGCGTTTTGGAAATTTCATTTATATGGGGATGAAATTTAACCTCTAAAAGACAAAAAAGCATAAAGCCGAAACCACTGGGCCTAGAAACGTAATTTTTTTTTACACCGTTGTATTTCTTGGGGTACACGAGCTCTAGCGAAGGATTTTTGGAAAATCACCCCTTAAGGGGGTGAAAATCGTATAGCCGAAACTATTGGGGCTAGGAACGTGAAACTATGTATTTCTGTGTATTGTGCGATTCTCTTTATTTTGTTGTAAATGAGCTCTAAGAAATTAGTTTTTGAAATTCAATCTCTAAGGGGGTGAAAAATGTATATCCGAAATTATTAGGCCTAGAAACTAAGGATGTAAAAAATAATCGATTTTTATAATAATCGATTATTAATCGATTGTTTATAATAATCGATTTTTACAATCGATTATCAAAATAATAGAAAATCGATTATTTTATAATAAAATTAATCGATTATTTCACAGCCAGATATCCTAAAAAAAGAAGGTCATCATAATACTGCGTGCAGTATTTCAGACTATATTAGAAGATGAAGCTCACATTTCCTAAAAAAAAAGTCCTCATAATCCTGTTGGGAAAAATCGATTTTTTATAATCGATTTTTTTATAATCGATTATTTATTTTTAATTAATCGATTATTCTATAATCAATTTATTTTGAAGAACAAAAAATCGATTATTTAAAAAATCGATTATTTTTCCTCCAAGTCACATCCCTACTAGAAACGTGAAATTTTGTACAAAGTTGTCTTTCTTGGAGAAAGTGCTCATTAAAAAAGAGTTTTTGCAATTTTACCCTTATGGAGGTGAAAAGCGTATAACCGATATCACTGAGCCTAGGAACGATCATTTTAGTACACGGTCGGCTTTCTTGGGTTACCCCATTATTTTTTCTTAATGCTCGCTTATCAAGATTACTTTGGATCGACGCAATATGTAGGCGGTCCTCTGCCATCGCAGATATATTGCAAAGGTTCTTTCTTTTAGCAACATTTTATGACCAGCTGCCTGCCAGACGACATAGCTGGCTAGGTCCAGGTCAATGTAAATCTTTGTCTTAGTAGTATTTTGCGACACCCACGAACAATGAAAGTGTTATAATATTCCTAGCCGCTACAAGACAGTAAGTTAAAATCAAGATATTAATCCAATTTTGTATCTCTAGAAATAAACAAATATGAAGCGTCTATTTGTTGTCAAAATAATAGGTTTTATTTATGCTCACACAATTATTTGCACGATACCTATCTCTAAAAAACCGGCCAAGTGCGAGTTGGGGTCACGCACGAAGGGTTCCGTACCATTATCTATAAAAAAGGGGAAAAATCGCGTTTGTTGTATAGGGCTCCTATACAACAAAAGGATATTTTAACCTTTTTAACCCTTAAATATTTATTTTATTTTGTTTTCAATATTTATTGTTATAGCGGCAACAGAAATGCATAATTTGTAAAAAATTCAACTGTCTAGCTATCGCGGTCCTTCAGATACAGCTTGGTGACAGACAGACGGACGGACAGACAGCGAAGTTTTAGTAATAGGGTCCCGTTTTTACCCTTTGGGTACGAAACCCTAAAAACGGCTCAATTTTTTTTGGTCTGTCTATTCGATACGGGTAATCTTCAAAACGGCTGGACCGATACTGATAATACTATACTACCAGGTCTACCAAGCCTTACATAAGGAATAACTTAGGCTATATTTTATCCAAGGCTATATTTTATCCCGATGTGGCTGGAGCAACTGCGAGAATGTAATCGATTTTAAAATTATTTCACTAACGGAAAGCTAATTTTAAGCGAATAACATATTTAGGTTTTATTCCGTGTGGTGACGGAGTAAGAATATAATTCACCACCCCTCTCTTACCCGTGGGTGTCGTAAGAGACGACTCAGGGATATATTACGCATATGACATCTATGCAAGAGATGGAAAACTGGCAACAAAACCCTATACCAACCTGTCTGACCAGCATGGTATAGTAAGGTTAATTTCCCTCCTACTATGGAGGAGGCTCGAGCCCAGCGGTGGGACGTATATGAGCCGAAATGATGAAGAAATGATGATGAACATATTTAGGCTATTTTTTTATCCCAATATTCCTACGGGCCCCGGCACAATGCGGGTGAAATCGCGGACATTTAATGGATATAAAAATTAATTTACGAATGAGAATCTACATTATCAGCGAATAACAAATAAAGGCTATTTTCATCCTGGTGTTTGCCCGGAACGAGAACTCTGCGAGAGAAATCGGTGGATTTGACCAATTTTTAAAATTCTTTCAACAATAGGAAGGTACGTTATCAGCGAGTAACATTTTTTTTATTTTTTTTTTATTTTTTATGGGTGGGCTATGGTAAGCGCATGCGCGGTCCAGTCCGTCCGGGGCGATGAAAGGACGGCGCGCGGGCCCATAACCCACCCGTACCCACGTCACCTCGTTGTTGGGCCGACCACCGGAGCAGATGTGACTTGTCATCAGTGGTCGGCCCGACGGAATACCCTTTCAGGTAACCTCTCACCTCTCGACGTACTGGGACGTCGGTCGCCATCGCGCGGTCAGCCTCTCTGCGGGTGCCGGACAATTCCCCGGTCCGATCACCCGCGGCCTCGGCTAGGGCGGCATTAGACGCAGATACTCGCGCCTGCGCCGCCCGAGTCGCCGGCGGCGGAACGTGTCGCCGAATAGGAGCTCTACTCGCACACGATCCGCCGCCTCCTTCCGTGAGATTACGGCCTCACAGAAGGCGGCGACCCCGTCCCAGTTCCTGACGCTGACGAGCATCTCCCTGGCGATGGTCGGCAGCGCCAGGTCGGCACCGATAATCGCGACGAGTTCACGGCGCTCCCCCTCCCATGCAGCACACTCCTCGAACGTGTGCTGCGCCGTGTCCTCGTCGCAACTGCAGTGGTGGCAGGACGGTGTGCTCTCCCTCCTGACAATCTTGTGCAGGTACTTCCCGAAGCAACCGTGCCCCGTCAGCACCTGCACCAGTCGGAAGGAAAGCACCCCGTGCGTCCGCTCCAACCACTCCATCAGCACCGGCCGGAGGGCCTCGACGGTCCTGACACCGTACCGAGGACTCTCCTGCCGGACTGCCCAACGGGCAATGACTTCTCGGCGGGCGTCGACACGCCAGGCGGTGATCTCTTTGATGGAGACCATACCGCCGCGAGTAACATAGGCAATTTTTATCTCGGCATTCGCATGGGAATGGGGTCTACGTGGGTGAAACTACGGGAGTTTGATCAATATTATTTTTTTTCTCACCAATGGAAACCTATCATGGATAATGTAGTATTATTTATCATCGTCTTTCCACGTGAATTTGAACTACAAGGGTGGAAGTAATATTCAAATATAAAAATTTGTGAAGATATTTGGACCTTTGTTACTCGATCACGCGTAAACTGTTGACCAGATTTGGATGGAAATTTACACATAGATAGAGTATTTCTTAAATTAAGAAATATCATCATCATCATCATCGCAGCCCACATACTTCCCACTCTTGGGCTCGGGCCTCCTCCATAATGGGAGGGAATTTGACCTACTGTACCATACTGGTCAGATATTTTTTTTTTATTTATTTATTTATTTATTTGGTTCACCAACAGATTGTTTACATAGATACTTAACAATATACATATTAAAATACAAAGGGCAATGTAACATCTAATTAAAGGTAAACACCACATGTACAATAAATATGATTTTTTGAGCAGACAGAAAACATAAAACTTATAAGATTACCCTGCACCCTTTACGACATAACAGACAATATACACAAAGTGACACATATCCAACATATCGCATAATATTCGGTTTATTTAAACTTATAAGCGCGTCATAATTTCATAGCTTATTAGTACTAGGAAATATTTAAAAAACCATCAGACAGACAGGTAGAAACTTGGCTTTTCACTCGAAACAGAGAGTCAGAGTGTACATCAATCACTCACTACAACCGTTGATAACTTTACAAAACCTAGCAAGTGGAGAACTAGCACCTAAAACCGTTCTTCTGTGTGGTGGATAAAGCGGTGTAATCGAGTTGCGTGGGATTCTTGCGGGAGCACAAAAGTTGAAAGAAGAGAGTAAACGAGGACAGTCCACCTTATTATTAATAATTTTGAAAGCAAATATTGCATCGCTTAAATATCTTCTTTGGTCCAGGCTGTGTAATTTAAAATGTTTCAGTCTATCGTTATAAGATCGAACTTTTTTAGCCATACCTGTCGAGAAGGCTAAGTGCCACATAAAACGCTTCTGAATTCGTTCTATACGCAATGCGTGAATAGCATAATGTGGTCTCCAAACTACACTACCGTACTCAAGAATACTTCGAACTAAGATGTTATATATAATGATCTTTGTTTTAAAGTTGCGAAACGTCTTACAGTTCCTTATTACAAAGCCTAACACATTTGATGCCTTTTTAATAATATTATTTATATGAGGTACAAAAGTTAGTTTTTTATTATATAATATACCAAGATCCCGAATACTATCCAACTCTTTTATTTTCTCATTTTCGATAAAATAACTAGATGTAATTATATTATGCTTTCTATGATACTTTACATGAAAGCATTTGTTTGTATTAAGATACATTTTATTTCGATTACACCAGTTAAGCAATCTATACAGGTCCTCTTGTAAATTCGAAACATCGTTTGCCGAACTTATGACTTTCACGAACTTTAAGTCGTCAGCATACATGAAAACTTCAGATTGCAAAAAACATTCAGTGATATCATTAATGAAGAAATTGAACGGTATCGGCCCCAAATGTGAGCCCTGCGGAACACCAGAACTGATGTTTAACACTATCGACTGAAATCCGTTCACAACAACATAAAAAGACCTATTTTTTAAATACGAATATATCCAATTCAACATAGACCCATTCACACCATAAGCTTCTAACTTTCGAATTAAAATTCTATGGGAGACTTTATCAAATGCTTTGCTAAAGTCGGTATAAATGACGTCAGCTTGGTACCCCGAATCAATAGCCTGCACCAGCAATTCCGTAAATGGTACTAGATTTGTAGTCGTTGATCGAGATTTAAAAAATCCATGTTGAGCTTCACTTAAATATAGTTTTAAATGAGACTGGATATGGGGACAAACAAGTGATTCAAATATTTTGGCTAGAGAGGATAGTATCGAAATAGGTCTGTAATTGCTGATTTGATCACTACTATCATTTTTATGTATAGGTACTACCTTTGCTATTTTCCATTTTGAAGGAAATATCCCAGAAATTAAAAATTTGTTAAATATTAATGCCAAGGGCATGACTAGTTCAGAGGCACATTCTTTAATAAAGATGGATGGTATGCCATCCGGTCCTACGCCTTTTGTGCAATCCAAAGACTGTAATGCCTCTTGAACAGCATATCGTTGCTTATAGTTGGAATCGTTAAACCTAAACTATAGTTCTTTAGTGTTTGTAATGACTCTGACATATATTCACCGCTAACATCCTGATCATAACTATAAACAGAGCTAAAATAAGCAGCAAATAAGTCACAGACTTTTGCACCGTCCGATGTTGTAGTATGTCCATCAGACATAATATTGGGATAAGCACTAGATCCACCTCGTCTACTCTTGACATAGGACCAAAACAATTTCGGATTATTTGAAATGTCAGTTTCTAATTTTTTTATATAATTACTGTAACGTAGTCTGCCCTGCTTATCACAACGCCTACTAATCAATTTTAACTCAATGGCATCAAGAGGATGTTTGTATTTATTATACCGCTTTCTTATTTTGTTTCTTAAGCTTAACATTTTAATAATTTTGCGATTAAACCACAGAGGGTATTTATTATTTTTTCGCCAACGAGTAGGCACAAATTTGCATATAGCGTTATCTAAAACATCATAAAAGTCATCTACCATTTCATTCACATCACTCCCAGCAAATAATTCTAGCCGAAATTTTTTGAGACAATGCGTCTCAAAAAATTTCGTATAAGAGTGTAATCAGCTTTGTAAAAATTTAATTTTGGTTTTGTGTTATTATATGACAATCCAACCATTTTGTTATACGTTACTATAATTTTGAGAGGGGGATGGTACCAATCGATATTACTAAAGGGGTTAGTACTCTGATTTATAGTACATAATGAATGTGTGGACAGTACCAAGTCTAAAATACGTCCAGCTGAATTGGCAATATAATTAAGTTGTTCGAGCCTATTAATATTCGTGAAGTCTATCAAAATTTCGCCAATAGTCGGTAATGCAAGGTCGCAATATACATTTTGTATTAATTTCCAATCAATATTACTCATATTAAAATCGCCTATAATAAAAATACTTGAGTCCACGATTTGTTCAAACACTTTATTACAACTATCTAAATAGTGTTCAAGAGTACCACGCCGTATGGGTGGAGGTAAGTATACTGCACAAAGAGCTATTCGACGTACGTCTCTTGATAAAGACAGTTCAATGGTAACCCACAGATCCTCACAACTACTTTCCCAGACTTTAACGCGATTTGATTTAATTTCTTTCTTAATTGCAATAAGTACGCCACCCCCATCCCTGCCAGAATATAAACTAGAACTTTCTCTATCTCTTCTATAAATTAGATACCTGTCATCGAACAACTCACCACTTAGTATAGAACTATTAAGCCCAGTTTCTGTTACAATTATTACATCATAATTATTACAGCAAACATTACGATAAAAAATATGTGTCTTTGTTCTTAACCCCCGACAATTCTGATAGTATATTTCTAAATTATTGAATTTTAAGACAAAAATCGCAATTGCATCAATTTAAAAAAAGAGAAAATATATATAAATATTAAATATACAAAATCAAATAATCTTAGATAACATATTTAAATTTCTAATAGGTATATGGTTACTATCATCATTTTTCCTAACAAATATCCTACCGTTCCTGACCCATACGTATTTATATCCGCTTTCTTTTGCCTTTATCCTCGTAGCAGCATGAAGGGCTTTATTGGACGGTGACAAATGTTCCTGAACGTAGACTGCAGTAATGTTGCCAGAAATACCAAAATCACAACTGTTTAGTTTGTTATTAGTGTTCTTTTTATTGTATTGAATTACTGATGCCAGTAACCGATCTCGGATTCTCGAAGATGCAAGCTGTACTACAATAGACCGTGGGCGTGAGTTACTAGATTGGGCCTTTGCAATACGGGTGACATGCAGAATATCATTATCGTTCAAATCGCATCCAACCACCGAACCCAACTGCTTCGCAATAGTGTACAGGTTCTCGTGTTTATTTTCTGGAAAAACTTGTATCTCCAGGTTGTTCGAACGAGTTTGCTGCTCCAAATAGTTAAGTCTTTGGCTTAAATCGGTGATAGTATTATGCAATTGATCATTCTGTGACATCAAATTCTTCATGTTATTTTGCAAGGTTAAGTACTCCGATTGAAATTCTTCAAAAACCTTTGTATGAAATGTTAATGAGGTACTCAATTCTCTTACATCGTTTTTTATTGGTTCCAACTCCTAATTGACGATGCTAAGTATAGAGGAGTTAAGTTGTTGAAGCACAGAATTAAGCTCAGTCTTGATGACATGCTGGACAATAATACGCACGTCCTCGGCAGTAATCCCTTTTATTTCTGGCGGTGAATTTAAGGCCGGTCTCTTACTTCCTCTTATTGTGGACACATTACGGACAGGAGTACAATCTTTTTTTTAACGTTTTTGGGGTCAAATTAAGGCATCCAGGACATATCCACTTACTGTAGGCATCAGAACCAATTTTTATAAAAGGTATAGATAAACAATAAAAGTGATATGATTTGCTACAGCGAGTACAAATAATAAATTTTTCATTTGCATCAACATCTTCATTGCCACAACATCCCCATGGCGAAGATATAGTAGTCATGTTTTAAAAACATAAATATTATAAAAACGAAGTTATAAATTTACAAAAGTTAACCCTCTGTCTCACAAATGTTCGAGAAACAGTACCTGCCCGTTGTTGCTATGATTGAAGTAAACGTCGTAAGCGCCAGGGAAAAGGCGGCTGTTACGCGTCTTTATAAAACACTTTCAATAATTCTTAATAACGCGAGTTGATCAGTTGCAATATCACTAATATGATTAAAAATGTACACTTTATAACACTTTTGCCCAATTATCACTTCACTATTGTGTAGTCTAAAGTTTTAGTTCCAATAATCACAACATAAACATGTTTTTAGTACTATTTTAAACGTAAGAACTAATTAAAAACTGCAAGACATAAATATTCGAGGCCGCGGGTGACGTGACCGGGGATTAGTCCGTCACCTGCCGAGAGGCCGACCGCGTGAGGAAAGACCGACGTCCTCCCCGAGGGGGGGACGTCGGTCGAAAGGCGTCGGACGTCGGAAGGCGAGGTGGTTTTCGGGTGGGTTGCGGGAGTTGCGTGCTTAAGCCCCTCTGTCGCCCCGGACGGAGTGGTGCGGAGGCGCGCCGACCGCGACCCACCCAAAGAAAAAAAAAAAAAAAAAAAAACATAAATATTAGTTGTTTACTGTACGGTCGCTCGACGTGAGACGTGACGTGATATGTTGGTATAGGGTTTCATTTTTCGAGTTTTCCTTCTCTTGCATAGATGTTATGTGTATATATCCCATAGTCGTCTTATACGACATCCACGGGCAAGATAGGGAGTGGTGAATTGTATTCTTACTCCGTCACCACAATAACACAATAAAAAGAAATATGCAAGCCAACTTTTACGCGGGCGAAGCCGCGGGCAAAAGCTAGTTAATTTATAATGTTTTATTACGAATTTTAATTAGAATTTAAGAAAAGAAATTTAATTGATGATGAAATGTTAGGAAGATATATGTAGAAAATGATTCAACTTACGCAAATTAAAGTAGAAAGGATGGTTATATAGAAAAATGGATGCACTTACCTCGGAAATGTTGCTGCAGCTAATCGCTGGCGAGTTCCTGAAGGATAAGCTCGTTCCGTTATGATTTAGCTACGTGAAAATCGTTCAGCAAATCTGCGCCGAGTCGAAGTTGATCACGTTGGGGTCACCCGGGTTTGCAGGGCCTCGGGTGACGTGACCGCGGAATTAGTCCATCACCCGCTGAGAGGCCGACCGCGTGAGGAAAGACCGATGTCCTCCTCGAGGGGGGGACGTCGGTCGATGGGAGGGTACTCCAAATAGGGGGTATTCCGTCGGGTCGACCACTGACGTCAAGTCACCCTGCTCCGGTGGTCGTCCCAGCGACGAAGGTGACGTGCATCGTGGGTGGGTTGCGGGTGTGCGTGCTTTAGCCCCTCTGTCGCCCCGGACGGAGTGGTGCGAGGAGGGTGCCGACCGCAACCCACCCCCAAAAATAAAACCCGGGTTTTAATTAGTAATTAGTTATAATAATTTTTATTAAAAAATATTCTAGTATTTTTTTTTTTGTACGTTTGTACCTTTTAATTGTATGAATGAATAGTAAATATATTAATTGACCTGCTTTTGTAAGATGACATAAATGTCACCGTGTATATACAACCCGGACACGAGTAGCGAGCTGGACGCATTTTTAACACCAGTTGAGTGGGTCTGCAATACGGTCGCAGTTCCGGTACCTATGCGATCCCTCCTCCTACTCTCCCGTCCCAAAACAATACATGACACAACAAAGACGAGGCAAACGATGACGACAAGACAATGGCAACAACCCGCCAATTAAATATGATGCTAATGACCGACCTAACTAACTATCCATTCAGTGCACACGTCCGACCTGTACGAGTGCCAAACCCTATCTGCAGACCTTACTATAGTTTGGCACTCGTATATATATACCATGCTGGTCAGACAGGTTGTATAGGGTTTTATTTCGAGTTTTCCTTCCCTTACATAGATGTTATATCCCTTTGTCGTTTTTTACGACATCCACGGCAAGATCGGAAGTGGCGATTTGTATTCTTACTCCGTCACCACACGAAAATTTAAAATCAAACATTTAATATGTTTGATTTTAAACCCAAAAATACCAGCTGTTCATAGTTTTAAGTTTCTTAACTTCTGTCGACAGTCCTCAAGACTGCTTTTATATTTGTTTCCTTCTCGCTTATGCTCAAACCCAGCAGTGCCATCTATATGAACTAAAATGATGATGATGACACGGCGTCTCCCTATCGAGCCCGTATTGAAACGTATGAGTGAGATATTTTAAAGCATTAAATTCACTTAGATCATTTGGTCTAGTATTTCTGTATAGATACGGCAGAGCCTCCTTCACAAAAGGAGGTAAATTGACCTAATATACAACACTGATCACACGAGTTATTATAAGGTTTTATATTGAGTTTTTCTTCTGTTTTAAAGATGTTATTTGTGTATTATTTTCCATAGTTGTCTTTGACGACATCCATAATCAAGAGAGAGGATGGTAAATTGTAGTCTTACTGCATCACCACGAGGAAGGTATTATTATTTTTAAATTGAAATTATTAATTTCAAATAAATATATATATTCTTTTAGTAACATACTCTCGAAAAGGGATCCTTCATTTTTCTATAGATGGAGTATTTCAATTCCATAACAAAATGACTAACGACTAGTCAAAATAATGTGATTTATTTATCTCTATGTTACGTGTATGATAATATACTTAAAGTATTTAAAATATAACTGCGTTAACATTATAAATTATGCCTAATTATAGGATCCTTGGCGTCGACGTATCCAGCCAAATCCTGTTTGAACATCATTTGGAACTTCAAGACAAATTGGCGAAGGCTGGGTGTCCTGAATAAAGCGGTGATTTATCCAACCTCATGCCGAGAGAACAACTTATCTTGTACAAATCACAGACATCTTTCACACGTGAAGCCAATCAAAACGACCACTATTTTCAAGACTTGTTCGGGTTATATTAACCAAAGCTTGATATTTTTTTAATTTGGATTTATGTTTGAGTTCTAAATAGGACTCACCAAAGTTTTAATTGTTAAATTTGAATTTATGGTTTTCAACGTTGTAATTATTTGATATCGGTTTGTATAATTCTTGATATTCATATTAATACTTTTAATACCGAAATGATAACGGATCTAATTTAAACTGTACAGATAGATTTGTTGAAGCTAGATCACGACTTAGACAACATTGTCCTTTGCCACCAAATTGACTGTTAGTTTTAATAATGTAAATAAATAACTTCACTACTGTAAAAATAAAAATATTTTCATATTTGTATATTAACCGCTTGGTGGTTGTGATTGTCATCAACTTATACGGTGCACTTGGATTCGGGACTACCATACCAATTTTTACTAAATCTTAATTCACAATATGAATAGTAATATTAGAATAATTAGTGATGGAGATATATCGTACCCTAAAAACAAGGTACAGAGACAAATACAATCAAAATCTATGACGAACAAGTCAAAGTCACCGAAGCAGGAGCAAAATAATGACGAAAATCAGGGACATCAAGGGTTGTTATTAAGATTTGCTACTTGGAATACAGGTACGTTGAATAATAAATCAACGCAAATATTAGAAGTACTAAGCACACGAAATATAAATATTATATTTTTACAAGATACGAAAATGACTGGTAAAGGTTATATTGATATGGGAGAGTATACACACTACTACTGTAGTATCGCAAAAACAGCAGAGGATCAGACAAAATATTATGGAGTTGGAGTGCTTTTGCATAAGAGTCTGGAAAAAGAAATATCAGTTATGAAGGTCGATTACATAAATGATCGGTTAATACACTTACAGCTTAGGATTAAGAGTAGCAATGTGATATTAAATATTTCAAGTTTGTATGCTCCACAGCCGGGTTGTAAAGAAAAAACTAAAGCAGAATTTTGGTACCAGTTTGATAAACTGATGATGAGTATACCAGACGAACAGCAGATAATATTTGGAGGTGATTTCAACGCCCATGTAGGCACGAGCAACGAGGGTTGTGAAACGGAGCATGGAGGTTGGGGGTATGGGTCAAATGACACCGAGGGAGAAATTTTTTTAAATGTTGCCTCAATGTATAATTTGTCTATAGTAAACACCTTTTTTAAAAAGGCACCACAAGACCTCATTACGTATAGTAGTGGTAAGAAACAGAAACAGATTGATTATTTCCTTACTAGGAATTCACAAATTAATTTCGCTAAAAAATGCGAAGTACTCCCAGACCTGAATCTAAAACTGCAACATAAGCTTTTGTTATTAGAAATAGAAGTCAACATTCTGACCGAGAAGATGAAGCACCCGAAATAAATTGGTCTATGTTAAAGGAAGCAGATTATACAGATAAAATTAAAGTATAAGGAAAAGATATGGGTGGTAAGACGTTAATAAGGTTAATGTTAATTAATGAGGGTTGGTCTGCAATGATCAAATGTACAACTAGTATCTGTAGAGACTTTACGATTGATATTAAAATTGCAGATAGAGACATGCAAGACACACTTAAGGAAAAAAGCTGAGTAGGATGGCTAGATATTACCTGGGCTACCTCGAAATTCCGAGTTATAGATACAATTAATAAGAAAGGAATAAAAAAGAATTAGGTTATTTGGTAATAAATTATCTATTGTTGCTATAACTAACGAAATTAATATGTCTACTGTTCCATTGTCAGCTATTGTAGAAATACAGGAACGCCGAACCCGAGGCCATTGTTGGCCTCGGGTTCGGCGTTATCTTCACTGTGGCAGGGATATTCTGTCTAATACACCTCGCTGATCAGACGTATTACAGATGCTTATATGGGGTTTTAGGTCTAGTTTTCCTCCTTTTGCATCTACCGCGTATATCTTATGCTATATCTACATATCATATCACTTAGTCTAATTTTACGCCACACAAGAATTATCACATGGAAACTAAGTAACATTATTTGCACACATTATCTGCACCCAGTTGTTTATGTGTCTCATGTTATAAATTAAGTTACATTAAGTTTTACATTATGTTTTTTTAGTATGTTGACATAATTAGATATATAAACGGTTTCTTCTCAATACTGAATATCGGATCTTCTCAGTAGCAGTTACGTTCCGACCCGGTGCTAGTTTATTTTTTTAAATAATTTAATTTTGTTAACTTGACAATATGTAAGTGCTCTCTCGGACTTATCCATAATAATGATTTGAATTATAATTACTCAATCAATGATTATTTTAATGATAAATTAAATTGACTAACATGTAATGCTTTATTCATCATCATCATCATCATCATTTCAACCTATTGCCGTCCACTGTTGGACGTAGGCCTCCCTCATGTTACTGTTGGATATAATATAAATTTATAATGTAGTAGTTCATGTCTTTGTAAACGCTTTGTTACAAACGGCCTTCATAAATGTGTACATAGTTTTGTTTTATTGCCGCTAGTAGCGCTGCTTCCCTTTTCGTTTGGTGTCTACACGAAGTGTCAATGTTGCTTAGGAATAAATATATTTTCAGTGATTGTAAGAAATCTGACTACTGTTTTATTGAAATACTGCATGATCCCAATAGTTACGCCACAATGTGCGGTCCTGTGCCGCCTGCATCCAACGACGCCCAGCAACTTTCACTAGGTCATCGGTCCACCTAGTGGGAGGGCGTCCTACACTGCATCGTCCGATACGTGGTCGCCACTCATTGCTTTATTATTATTATAATATTTGGGTTTTTATATTATTTATTAATCTGAAATTATTAATATTAACATTATATAACTAAATAATTTATATTATATAATAATTAATTAATTTGGCTAAATATATTGTATTTTTTTTCTGAAGGCATTAGCTCTTTTTGCTTATCTCTTGACGGTCAAATATGGTGATAAAATGAATGTCTGTAACAAGTAATATTTTATACCCATATTTGCAAAATAAATGATTTGATTATTTCATTTGAAATATATACTTTCGCAAATGATCACTTTACGCACTTTTTAAAGAAACAGAAATTAAAGAGTTTTTGATTTTGTGTAAAACGTCTGACATTTATTCCATATTTTGAAAATTATTAATATTAAGAAGTCAAGTGTAAAAATAGTTTGGAATAATGTGTTATCACTTTTAAACTTAGGTAATATACAAAGGTTGGTGAAAATATAGCTATCACACACATAATCATAAGATTGTTTAATTTCTTTAAATTCTAGTTCTTTATATTACATGATCTCATAAAAGATATCATATAAGATTGAAATAATTTGCAGCTGCAATATATTATGCGTTTTTGTAATAATTTTAGAACTTAAGACCTTGGGTATGTAATTGTTGACCAGATCGATCAGAAGTTGGCTCAGATCGTAAACCTATCCTGACACAGTTGTACTGTATGTGAAAACAGTCCCATGACTTCGCCGTAACTGTGGGACAGGAACAGCGTGTGGTTTTTAGCTGACAGTGGCATTGATACTAAATTGACACTGAACCCGGCATACCCCATCTATCAGAGGAATGAAAGTGTAAAAACTGCATTTTTTTCTAGCAAAAATTAAACAAACAGATCGATGTAAAGTTATTAGTTGACCTTTACCATACTGTCGAAAAATGTAAGGTTAGAAGTATTCGTAACCTCCATCGCAGAGCGATTCATTTTTTTTTTTCATATCATAATGAATATAGATCTAACCTAATCACAATTTTATTGATTCATCATCATTCGTCAGTTTATTCGTACTATATGTACATAGTCTATTGATATGATAGATAAATGAGTCGATATCTTATCAAATTTTGTATTACTTTAATGTTTTATTGTTGATGTTACTTTAAAGAATAATTATTACGTTTATTCATTTAAGAATTATTTATTTTAGGAACCGTTTAATTTTTATGTTCTGTCATCAAGAATTCTTAAAAAATATTGATTGTCTATTTTGCAAGTAAACCCATTCTAGTATTTTATCACTTTTGTGCTCTGGCCGTAGAAGTTTGGCTAATCCTAACTAGGTTTACACGCGTATCTAGTCTATGGATTAGATATAAAAAAGAACACAAAGTTATGAAGACTTCTAACAGAAACGAAAACTTAAAACTATGAACATAGTTTTATTATTTTTGGATATTCCAAATAATAGTTTGAAATTAATTAAAATTTTGTAAATTTGAAGTTTTTACGTCTATCTGATTTTGATACCTACCGAAACAGATATATTATGTTATTAAGTAGTACTTCCGGCCTCACATGTACGGATAATTTGGGTAATTATTAATCGACTTGATTATAGTTTTATAATTTAATTGGTGGTTTTATAATTAAGTAAATGATTAATATTTCTGTAAGTTGATGAACAATTATTAATATTTCTGTAAGTTGATAATATATAGTTCTCATACAATGGGCGCATTCCGTTTGTTAGCTTCTAGTGCGACTATCAAATCGTGCTTATTTTTATAGACCTTGGTACTTTCTTACACTATGTCGATTAATCAATCCTTATGTTTTACTACATGTATTAGATTCTTATTTCGCTAATTTACAATGTCATCATACCGATACGTCTGCGTGTCAACTTCCGCCGTAATAAATATTTCATGTTGCATAAACCTATATAATATATCCTGTAATTTGCACGTAAATAATTATTAGAATTGTTAAGATATTTTATATTTATTATTATCTATTAAGTGTGTAAATTGAGTATTAAGGGTGTTTCTTCATTTTTGCAAAAAATCACTTTCCAGGCCATTTATTTTTTCTAAAAAGGCTAGTTTAAGGAACTATATTTTTTTTAATAGAAATCAGCATATAAATTCGATGTCGCAACTAGTGATATTCGAATATAAGCGTTGGAAAAAAATAAATCTTACAAAATACGCCAAAAATCGTCATTAGGCTGTTTCCAATCATATAATTTAAAAGTTAATCGTAAGATTTTATACATTTGAATGAAAAAAAAAAATATTTCGCGGTTTTTATAAACTTATAAATAGTGCTAGTTCTTAAATATAAAATAATATTATACAATCAATCTTTAAAAATGATTGAATTTGTGATCTGAAACTTTTTCCCGTGCAAAACGTCATTTATCGCATCGAAGTTGGAATTTAGAATATTTATTTACTTTTAACCGCCACGTTGGGTGTGACGAATCTAGTCACCCTCCTGCCACCTGCCGCAGCAATGGCCTACCCGCCGTAACGAGTATACGTATTATTTTCGCTAAGGTAAGCCCATTTTGTAGTTCTTCAAAATTTGTCACAACAAAATATCATTTGCTTCACTCAAATTATTTAGCTAAATTACTATCCAATTGTTGTTATTATATAACTAAATTATACTTTCATGGTTACATTTTATTACCCTAGAATGTTCGTTTAAAGCTTCGTTTTTTAAACAAGTTGAGACAGATTTTATTGTAATTCCTCATTACTAGCAACATCATTAATGGCAAAATTATTGGTACCTATAATGACACGTTTTGAGCATAATGATAACCTACATAACTAAGAATGATTTCAGTAATGGTTTGTGATATTTAAGCGAGTCATCATCATCGTCATCATTTCAGCCTATCGCCGTCCACTGCTGGACGTAGGCCTCCCTCATATTACGCCACAAAGAGTGCAGTTCTGTGCCGCCTGCATTTAACGACGCCCAGCAACTTTCAACAGGTCGTCGGTCCACCTAGTGGGGGGGCGTCCTAAACTGCGTCGTCCGATACGTGGTCGCCACTCGAGAACCTTTTGTCCTCAGTGGTTGTCCATTTGTCCAGCGATGTGGCCTGCCCATTTGCCACTTCAGCGTGTTAATTCTTCGTGCTATGTCGGTTACATCCGTTCTTCTGCGGATTTCCTTATTCCGGATTCTATCTCGCAGAGAAGTCCCGAGCATAGCCCGCATAGCCGAGCATAGCACGCTGAGCGACTTTAAGCCTTGTTATGAGGCCAACATTTAGGGACCACGTTTCCGTGCCGTAAGTCATCTGGTCCTAGACCTGTGTTTTCAGACACTGAGGTACTCAAGAACCTTTCTTCCCCAACGGTTGTCGGTTCGACGAGCGATGTGGCCTGCCCATTGCCATTTCAACGTGCTAATTCTACGGGCTATGTCAGTTACACCCGTTCTTCTACGGATTTCCGTGTTCCGGATTTTATCACGTAGAGAAATACCGAGCATAGCCCTCTCCATAGCATGCTGAGCGACTTAGAGCTTTTTTATGAGGCCGACATTTAGAGACCACGATTCAGTGCCGTAAGTCATCGCAGGTAACACACACTGGTTATAAACCTTTGTTTTCAGACACTGCGGAATATTGGACAAGAAGATTAAGTTGCCGGAACGCTGCCCAACCGAGTTGGATTCGTCGGCTGATCTCTTTCTCGAAGTTGGATCTACCTAACTGGACTGTTTGTCTTAGGTAAACATAGTGATCGACAACTTCGAGAATCGCATTGCCAACTAGGACTGGTACAGGAATGACATGGGCATTAGACATTACTTTCGTCTTGTCCATCTTCATTTGTAGACCCACTAGTTGAGATACCCTGCTGAGGTCATTGAGCATAGTGCCAAGGTCCTCCATGGATTCTGCCATGACTACGATATCGTCGGCAAATCGAAGGTGAGTGATGTATTCGCTGTTGACGTTGATGCCGAGTCCGGTCCAGTCTAAGAGCTTGAAGACACCTTCCAGCGCAGTGGTGACCAGTTTCGGAGAGATGACGTCTCCCTGTCTCACACCTCTCTGCAACTGGATCGGTTTCGTACTCTTATTCTGGATGCGGACTGACATAGTGGCATTTCTATACAAACACTTCAGCACTTCAATGTATCGATAGTCAATTTGGCACCGCTGAAGGGATTGCAGCACTGCCCAAGTTTCGACAGAATCAAAGGCTTTCTCATAGTTCAAAAACGCTAGACACAGAGGCCGATTATACTCCTCCGTCTTTTGGGTAATCTGGCGTAGCGTGTGAATGTGGTCTATGGTACTATAACCTCTTCGGAAGCCGGCTTGTTCGGGCGGCTGGAAGTCGTCGAGCTTGCACGCGAGTCGGTTCGTAATGACTCTTGAGAATGATTTGTAGACGTGGCTCAAGAGTGAGATGGGTCTGTAATTCCTTAAGTGCGTCCGTAAAAGAAAAGTTAATACCATTAAATTTAAAAACATTTAAAGGCACCTTTTCTGTGTATCAGGCTCTGTGGAGTAAATCGGTACCTAGAATAGTTTTCAGAAATATATATTGCTTTCTTTGTGATATAAATCAAATATATGTACATGGGTACCATTTTGGTTCTATAAATGATATACCGGTTTCAAAAAAAGAAAATATTGACACAGGTGTGGTTTCTTTGTCTCGGACTCCCAAGATCAAAGTTCTATCTGATATCAATGTAACTTACTTTAACATGTAAAACTTGGCGTTAAATTCAGTTCTATGTTTTAATTTCTTTTGTTTAATTTTTAATGAATAAATATTAAATTTGTAAATTTCGGCAGTATTGTGTTGCATTACGATATTTTAATATTAAATTTACTAAATAGACATGTTGTACTTATTATAACTGAGATTTTGACTTTTAAGTCAAAGACTTTAAGTCTTCTTTTTTGACTTTTAAGTCAAAATCTCAGTTTATTTTAATAAATAATGATTCTGAGAAGTTTCTATTCGATTATATAGTTTATAATTATGATATTTTATGATTGTGATGTTTGGCAGATAAGAATTATTTACTACAATTGTTGCAATCATTATTACTTTTAATGAAAATAAATTTGATTTGGAAAATAAAAGTGTTTATCATTATACGTAACATAGCGTCATTGAAATCATTAAAATTACCATTCACCGTAACAGCACGTCATTATCGACAACACTTCAATTTTTAAAAACTTGAATAACTCTGAAAATATATGTCATTTTTTAGTGCCTTTTCTCATAAATTATTAAGAATAATATATTACTCATTTCTAGATGCAAAAAGCAATAAATTCTAGGGATTTTTGATAAACTAAAAAAACATGGCAAAAATAACATTTTTCCGAGAAATGCCCATTAGCTCAGTCCTATGTGAATGTATAACTACCACCAGTTAGAATATCTAAGGGAATTCTCATTGTAACTGCTATAAGGTTAACTACAAATTGGAAAGTACAACATGTGTCATCATTATCTTCGCCAACACCCTTTTTTTTTGGCGTGGGCTGCGGTCGGCGCACTACTCGCACCACTCCGTCTGAGGCAACAGAGGGGCGTAAGCACGCACAGCCGCAACCCCCCCGAACACCACGTCGCCTTCGTCGTTGGGCCGACCACCGGAGCAGGGTTACTTGTCATCAGTGGTCGGCCCGACGGAATACCCCCTATTTGGGGTACCCTCTAATCGACCGACGTGCCCCCCTCTGGGAGGACGTCGGTCTTTCCTCACGCGGTCGGCCTCTCGGCGGGCGACGGACTAACTTCTCGGTCACGTCATCCGCGGCCTCAGCTAGGGCGGCATGACGCGCAGGTAGTCCCGCCTGCGCCGCCCCAGTCACCGGCGGCGGGTCGCTTCGTCAAGGCTGCGCTCCTCGTGCGCGTGACCCGCCGCCTCCTTCTGCAAGATCACTGCCTCGCAGAAGGCTGCGACCGCGTTCCAGTTCCTGACGCTGTCGAGCATGGCCCTAGCGATGGTCGGCAGCGTCAGGTCAGCACCGATGATTGCGACGAGTTCACGATGCTGCACTGCCCAGGCGGCACAAACCTAACGACCTTGTGCAGGTATTTGGCGAAGCACCCATGCCCCGTCAAAACCTGCACCAGTCGGAAGGAGAGCACCCCGTGCCGCCTCTCCAACCACTGCATCAGCACCGGCCGGAAGGCCTCCACGGTGCGCACCCCGAACCGAGGCCTCTCCAGCCGGACTGCCCAACGGGCGATGACGTCTCGGCGGGCGTCGACACGCCAGGCGGTGAGATCCCTTAACGAGACCACACTGCCCTCCGTCACCCGCCGATATAGTCCGGCGAGCATCTCCGCCTCCAGGTCCCACGGGGGAGTTCCGGCCAATAGGCACGTTGCCTCCGTCGCCACCGTGCGGTATCCGCGGATGGCCCTGACCGCCGTGACCCTCTGTGGTCGCCACAGAAGGGCCCTAAGTCGGGCGGTCATGGACCCCGCCCACACCGGTGCGCCGTACAGGGCCATCGACCGGATGACCCCCGCGTACAGTCGTCGGCACGCAGCGCTCGGTCCGCCCACGTTCGGCATAAGCCACGATAGGGCGGACGCCGCGCCGACGAGCCGTGGAGCGAGCCTGCGGAAATGCTCCCGGAACCACGATCGCCCGTCGAGCACCAGGCCAAAGTACCTCATATGGGCCCGGATGCTGATGTCGACCGAGTGGACGGTGATCGAGACGCCGATGGGAGGGCTCATAGTGCGCCCATGGAACAAGAGGGCCTCCGTCTTGTCCAGGGCGACCCTCAACCCCCGCGCCTCGATCCGCCTGACGACCTCCTCGGTACCAGAGGTCGCCAGGCTTACCGCCTCTTCTAGCGTCCCACCGCGGGCTGTGACGAGCGTGTCGTCGGCGTAACAAATCACGCTCAGCCCGGGCGGGAGGCTCCCCCTCAACGCCCAGTCGTAGCCGATGTTCCACAGCGTGGGTCCGAGGACCGACCCCTGCGGGACACCGCACGTCATGGGCCTTCGCACGACGTCCCCTGCTCGGTCGGTGCAGAGGACGCTGCGCCCCTCCAAATAGTCTGCCACTAGCCGCCTCAGGTAAACTGGCACCCCGTGATACCGGAGCTCCTCCCTGATGCAGCTGAATGGTAGACTATTGAATGCGTTGGCGATGTCTAGGGACACCACCAACAGCACTCCCCCACCGGTGACGGCCTCAGTCGCCACGGCCCTCAGGCGCAACAGAGCCGCGATCGTCGAACGACCCCTTCTAAACCCAAACTGGGCGTCCTACAGATCGGGCCCCGTGCCGACGAAGTGTCGCTCGATGCGGGCAGCTACCACCCTCTCCAGTAGCTTGCCCGTGTCATCGAGCAGCACAATAGGCCTGTAGGCCGAAGGCGACTCAGGAGACCATCCCGGCTTCGGCAGAAGCACCAGCCTTCCCTCCTTCCAGCACCCAGGGAACCGTCCGGACGCTAAACACGCGTCGAACAGCTCCCTGAGGCGGGGTCCCAGGTGTTCGAGGACCAGGGCCAGCACGCGGTTAGGGACACCGTCGGGTCCGGGGGCGGTGGACTTTGCGCGCATGCGCGTCACCGCCACCCCCATCTCGGGTTCCGTGATGGGCGGAACACTGTCGTCGTCGGCCTCCCGGTCAGTGTAAATAAACCACTAATTAACGTTTTTAAAAAAAAATCAACACAAATATAATCCTAAGGGCTCAGGAACATTACAAGTAAACTAAGTTCAGTCATGACAACTAGTACATTTTTCGACAGTCTGGTAAAGGTCAACTAATAGCTTTACATCGATCTGTTTGTTTAATTTTTTGCTAGAAAAAAATGCAGTTTTTACACTTTCATTCCTCTGATAGATGGAGTATGCCGGGTTCAGTGTCAATTTAGTATCAATGCCACTGTCAGCTAAAAACCACAAGCTGTTCCTGTCCCACAGTTTCGGCGAAGTCATGGGACTGTTTTCACATACACTACTACTGTGTCAGGATAGGTTTACGATCTGAGCCAACTTCTGATCGATCTGGTCAACAATTACATACCCAAGGTCTTAAGTTCTAAAATTATTACAAATACGCATAATATATTGCAGCTGCAAATTATTTCAATCTTATATGATATCTTTTATGAGATCATATAATATAAAGAACTAGAATTTAAAGAAATTAAACAATCTTATGGTTATGTGTGTGATAGCTATATTTTCACCAACCTTTTTGTATTACCTAAGTTTAAAAGTGATAACACATTATTCCAAACTATTTTTACACTTGACTTCTTAATATTAATAATTTTCAAAATATGGAATAAATGTCAGACGTTTTACACAAAATCAAAAGCTCTTTAATTTCTGTTTCTTTAAAAAGTGCGTAAAGTGATCATTTGCGAAAGTATATATTTCAAATGAAATAATCAAATCATTTATTTTGCAAATATGGGTATAAAATATTACTTGTTACAGACATTCAATGTATCACCATATTTGACCGTCAAGAGGTAAGCAAAAAGAGCTAATGCCTTCAGAAAAAAATACAATATATTTAGCCAAATTAATTAATTATTATATAATATAAATTATTTAGTTATATAATGTTAATAATAATAATTTCAGATTAATAAATAATATAAAAACACAAATATTATAATAATAATAAAGCAACGAGTGGCGACCACGTATCGGACGACGCAGTGTAGGACGCCCTCCCACTAGGTGGACCGATGACCTAGTGAAAGTTGCTGGGCGTAGTTGGATGCAGGCGGCACAGGACCGCACATTGTGGCGTAACTATTGGGATCATGCAGTATTTCAATAAAACAGTAGTCAGATTTCTTACAATCACTGAAAATATATTTATTCCTAAGCAACATTGACACTTCGTGTAGACACCAAACGAAAAGGGAAGCAGCGCTACTAGCGGCAATAAAACAAAACTATGTACACATTTATGAAGGCCGTTTGTAACAAAGCGTTTACAAAGACATGAACTACTACATTATAAATTTATATTATATCCAACAGTAACATGAGGGAGGCCTACGTCCAACAGTGGACGGCAATAGGTTGAAATGATGATGATGATGATGATGAATAAAGCATTACATGTTAGTCAATTTAATTTATCATTAAAATAATCATTGATTGAGTAATTATAATTCAAATCATTATTATGGATAAGTCCGAGAGAGCACTTACATATTGTCAAGTTAACAAAATTAAATTATTTAAAAAAATAAACTAGCACCGGGTCGGAACGTGACTGCTACTGAGAAGATCCGATATTCAGTATTGAGGAGATACCGTTTATATATTTAATTATGTCAACATACTAAAAAAACATAATGTAAAACTTAACGTAACTTAATTTATAACATGAGACACATAAACAACTGGGTGCAGATAATGTGTGCAAATAAAGTTACTTAGTTTCCATGTGGTAATTCTTGTGTGTCGTAAAATACGACTAAGTGATATGTTATGTGGATATAGCATAAGATATACGCGGTAGATGCAAAAGGAGGAAAACTAGACCTAAAACCCTATATAGGCATCTGTAATACGTCTGATCAGCGAGGTGTATTAGACAGAATATCCCTGCCACAGTGAAGATAACGCCGGCGTTCCTGTATTTCTACAATAGCTGACAATGTAACAGTAGACATATTCATTTCGTTAGTTATAGCAACAATAGATAATTTATTACCAACTAACCTAATTCTTTTTTATTCCTTTCTTATTAATTGTATCTATAACTCGGAATTTCGAGGTAGCCCAGGTAATATCTAGCCATCCAACTCAGCTTTTTTCCTTAAGTGTGTCTTGCATGTCTCTATCTGCAATTTTAATATCAATCGTAAAGTCTCTACAGATACTAGTTGTACATTTGATCATTGCAGACCAACCCTCATTAATTAACATTAACCTTATTAACGTTTTACCACCCATATCTTTTCCTTATACTTTAATTTTATCTGTATAATCTGCTTCCTTTAACATAGACCAATTTATTTCGGGTGCTTCATCTTCTCGGTCAGAATGTTGACTTCTATTTCTAATAACAAAAGCTTATGTTGCAGTTTTAGATTCAGGTCTGGGAGTACTTCGCATTTTTTAGCGAAATTAATTTGTGAACTCCTAGTAAGGAAATAATCAATCTGTTTCTGTTTCTTACTACTACTATACGTAATGAGGTCTTGTGGTGCCTTTTTAAAAAAGGTGTTTACTATAGACAAATTATACATTGAGGCAACATTTAAAAAAATTTCTCCCTCGGTGTCATTTGACCCATACCTCCATGCTCCGTTTCACAACCCTCGTTGCTCGTGCCTACATGGGCGTTGAAATCACCTCCAAATATTATCTGCTGTTCGTCTGGTATACTCATCATCAGTTTATCAAACTGGTACCAAAATTCTGTTTTAGTTTTTTCTTTACAACCCGGCTGTGGAGCATACAAACTTGAAATATTTAATATCACATTGCTACTCTTAATCCGAAGCTGTAAGTGTATTAACCTATCATTTATGTAATCGACCTTCATAACTGATATTTTTTTATTCAGACTCTTATGCAAAAGCACTCCTACTCCATAATATTTTGTCTGATCCTCTGCTGTTTTTGCGATACTACAGTAGTAGTGTGTATACTCTCCCATATCAATATAACCTTTACCAGTCATTTTCGTATCTTGTAAAAATATAATATTTATATTTCGTGTGCTTAGTACTTCTAATATTTGCGTTGATTTATTATTCAACGTACCTGTATTCCAAGTAGCAAATCTTAATAACAACCCTTGATGTCCCTGATTTTCGTCATTATTTTGCTCCTGCTTCGGTGACTCTGACTTGTTCGTCATAGATTTTGATTGTATTTGACTCTGTACCTTGTTTTTGGGGTATGATATATCTCCATCACTAATTATTCTAATATTACTATTCATATTGCGAATTAAGATTTAGTAAAAATTGGTATGGTAGTCCCGAATCCAAGTGCACCGTATAAGTTGATGACAATCACAACCACCAAGCGGTTAATATACAAATAGGAAAATATTTTTATTTTTACAGTAGTGAAGTTATTTATTTACATTATTAAAACTAACAGTCAATTTGGTGGCAAAGGACAATGTTGTCTAAGTCGTGATCTAGCTTCAACAAATCTATTTGTACAGTTTAAATTAGATCCGTTTTCATTTCGGTATTAAAAGTATTAATATAAATATCAAGAATTATACAAACTGATATCAAATAATTACAACGTTGAAAACCATAAATTCAAATTTAACAATTAAAACTTTGGTGAGTCCTATTTACAACTCAAACATAAATCCAAATTAAAAAAAATATCAAGCTTTGGTTAATATAACCCGAACAAGTCTTGAAAATAGTGGTCGTTTTGATTGGCTTCACGTGTGAAAGATGTCTGTGATTTGTAGATAAGTTGTTCTCTCGGCATGAGGTTGGATAAATCACCGCTTTATTCAGGACACCCAGCCTTCGCCAATTTGTCTTGAAGTTCCAAATGATGTTCAAACAGGATTTGGCTGGATATGTCGACGCCAAGGATCTTATAATTAGGCATAATTTATAATGTTAACGCAGTTATATTTTAAATCCATCGTTCAGTCATGGCTGTCCTCACCGCCCCAGGCGGACGGGGTGGATGCCGAGGCTGGCCGCATCCGCTGTGCGTTAACGCAGATCTGCGATGCGGCCATGCCCCGTGTGCGGCGCCTGCCCCCGAAGAGTGCGGTCCCCTGGTGGTCCCGAGAATTGGCGGACCTTCGGGCCGCGTGCATACGTGCCCGGAGGGCCTACACCCGCAGCCGAGCGCGTCACCGCGACGCTGAGCGGGAGGGCCAGCTGTACGAGGCTTACCGCAGTGCGCGGTCTGCCTTCAGGCTGGCCGTCCGTACCGCCAAGGACGTTAGTCGGCGGGAGATGCTGGACAGTCTCGAGCGTGACCCCTGGGGTCGCCCCTACCTCGCGGCGCTGAACAAGCTCCGCGGGCGGGGCCCCCCCCTCACCGAGACTCTCCAGCCCAGCCTCCTCACCAGAGTTGTCGAGGACCTCTTTCCACGGCGGGCGGAGCACACGCCACCGGTCATGGCTTCGCTGGACAGCGACCGGGAGGCCGACGATGAAAGTGCTCCGCCCATCACGGAGCCGGAAATGGGGGCGGCGGTGGCGCGTATGCGAGTCAAATCCACCGCCCCCGGGCCCGACGGTATTCCGAACCGTGTGCTGGCCCTGGTCCTCGAACACCTGGTACCACGCCTCAGGGGACTGTTCGACGCTTGTTTGTCGTCCGGACAGTTCCCTGGGTGCTGGAAAGAGGGGAGGCTGGTTCTCCTGCCGAAGCCGGGACGGTCTCCCGAGTCGGCCTCGGCCTACAGGCCCATCGTGCTGCTCGATGATGCGGGCAAGCTGCTGGAGAGGGTGTTGGCTGCCCGCATCGAGCGGCACCTCGTCGGGGACGGGCCCGATTTGTCGGACGCCCAGTTTGGTTTTCGGAGAGGGCGTTCGACGATCGCGGCCCTGCTGCGCCTGAAGGCCGTGGTAGCGGAGGCCGTCACCGGCGGAGGAGTCCTGTTGGCGGTGTCCCTGGACATCGCCAACGCCTTCAACAGTCTGCCATTCAGCTGCATCAGGGAGGGGCTGAGGTATCACGGGGTGCCCGTGTACCTCAGGCGGCTGGTGGCAGACTACTTGGAGGGGCGCAGCGTCCTCTACGTTGACCGAGTAGGGGACGTTGTGCGAACGCCCATGACGTGCGGTGTCCCACAGGGGTCGGTTCTGGGTCCGACCCTGTGGAACATCGGCTACGACTGGGCGTTGAGAGGAAGCCTCCCACCCGGGCTGGGTGTAATTTGCTACGCCGACGATACACTCGTCACAGCCCGGGGTGGGACGCTAGAGGAGGCGGCACGCCTGGCAACTCTCGGCACCGAGGAGATTGTTAGGCGGATCGAAGCGCTGGGGTTGAGGGTAGCCCTGGAAAAGACGGAGGCCCTTCTGTTCCATGGCTTCCGTACCGCCGGGCCTCCCGCCGGCGCTTCGATCACCGTGAAGTCGGTCACCATCAGCATCCAGGCCCACATGAAGTACTTGGGCCTGGTGCTCGACGGGCATTTTTGGTTCCGGGAGCATCTCCATCGACTTGTTCCCCGGCTTGTCGGCGCGGCGTCCGCCCTTTCGCGGCTGATGCCGAATGTGGGCGGACCCAGTGCTACGTGCCGACAGCTGTACGTGGGGGTGATCCGGTCGATGGCCCTGTACGGCGCACCGGTGTGGGCGGGGTCCCTGACCGTCCGTCTTAGGGCCCTCCTGTGGCGACCACAGAGGGTCATGGCGATCAGGGCCGTACGCGGTTACCGCACGGTGGCGACGGAGGCAGCGTGCCTCCTGGCCGGAACTCCCCCGTGGGACCTGGAGGCGGAGATGCTCGCCGACATTTATCGGCGGGTGTCGGAGAAGCGCGCCCGCGGCGGCATGGTCTCCATCACAGAGATCACCGCCTGGCGGGTCGACGCCCGCCGAGAAGTCATTGCCCGTTGGGCAGTCCGGCTGGAGAGTCCTCGGTATGGTGTTAGGACCGTCGAGGCCCTCCGGCCGGTGCTGATGGAGTGGTTGGAGCGGACGCACGGGGTGCTTTCCTTCCGACTGGTGCAGGTGCTGACGGGGCACGGTTGCTTCGGGAAGTACCTGCACAAGATTGTCAGGAGGGAGAGCACACCGTCCTGCCACCACTGCAGTTGCGACGAGGACACGGCGCAGCACACGCTCGAGGAGTGTGCTGCATGGAAGGAGGATCGCCGTGAACTCGTCGCAATTATCGGTGCCGACCTGGCGCTGCCGACCATCGCCAGGGAGATGCTCGTCAGCGTCAGGAACTGGGACGCGGTCGCCGCCTTCTGTGAGGCCGTTATCTCACGGAAGGAGGCGGCGGATCGTGTGCGAGTAGAGCTTCTATTCGGCGACACGTTCCGCCGCCGGCGACTCGGGCGGCGCAGGCGCGAGTATCTGCGCCTAATGCCGCCCTAGCCGAGGCCGCGGGTGATCGGACCGGGGAATTGTCCATCACCCGCAGAGAGGCTAACCGCGCGACGGCGACCGACGTCCCAGGTCGAGAGGTGAGGTTACCCGAAAGGGTATTCCGTCGGGCCGACCACTGATGACAAGTCACATCTGCTCCGGTGGTCGGCCCAACAACGAGGTGACGTGGGTACGGGTGGGTTATGGGCCCACGCGCCGTCCTTTCATCGCCCCGGACGGACGGGACCGCGCGTGCGCTTACCATAGCCCACCCAAAAAAAAAAAAAAAAAAAAAAAAAAAAAAGTTATATTTTAAATACTTTAAGTATATTATCATACACGTAACATAGAGATAAATAAATCACATTATTTTGACTAGTTGTTAGTCATTTTGTTATGGAATTGAAATACTCCATCTATAGAAAAATGAAGGACCCTTTTTCGAGAGTATGTTACTAAAAGAATATATATATTTATATGAAATTAATAATTTAAATTTAAAAATAATAATACCTTCCTCGTGGTGATGAAGTAAGACTACAATTTACCATCCTCTCTCTTGATTATGGATGTCGTCAAAGACAACTATGGAAAATAATACACAAATAACATCTTTAAAACAGAAGAAAACTCAATATAAAACCCTATAATAACTCGTGTGATTAGTGTTGTATATTAGGTCAATATCTATAGAAATACTAAATAAAATACAGAAATACTAGACCAAATGATCTAAGTGAATTTAATGCTTTAAAATACCTCACTCATACGTTTCAATACGGGCTCGATAGGGAGACTCCGTGTCATCATCATCATTTTAGTTCATATAGATGGCACTGCTGGGTTTGAGCATAAGCGAGAAGGAAACAAATATAAAAGCAGTCTTGAGGACTGTCGACAGAAGTTAAGAAACTTAAAACTATGAACAGTTGGTATTTTTGGGTTTAAAATCAAACATATTAAATGTTTGATTTTAAATTTTCGTGTGGTGACGGAGTAAGAATACAAATCGCCACTTCCGATCTTGCCGTGGATGTCGTAAAAAACGACAAAAGGATATAACATCTATGTAAGGGAAGGAAAACTCGAAATAAAACCCTATACAACCTGTCTGACCAGCATGGTATATATATACGAGTGCCAAACCCTATCTGCAGACCTTACTATAGTAAGGTCTGCAGATAGGGTTTGGCACTCGTACAGGTCGGACGTGTGCACTGAATGGATAGTTAGTTAGGTCGGTCATCACAAGTGTCCATAAGGGGACCGGGCAGAGCCCAGGAAGTGGCCCGAAGGGAAGTAATCCGGCGGTGGAGGGAAGATCTAGAGTCTCCCGTAGCAGGGCGGGGGACTGTGGAGGCGGTCGCGCCATATCTCCACCGCTGGCTTAGAAGAAGGCACGGCAGCCTTACATTTAGGATGATGCAGGTGCTTACCGGACATGGGGTCTTCGGTAAGTACCTGCATAAAATTGGAAGAGAAGAGGCCCCAGGATGCCATGAGTGTGGCGCGCTAATCGACGATGCGCGCCACACACTGGAAGTATGCCCCGCCTGGGAGCCTCAGCGCCACGTCCTGTCAACGGAGATAGGAACAACGGACCTGTCGTTGCCGACCATCATCTCCAAGATGCTCGGCAGCGACAGCTGTTGGTCGTCGATAGCCTCCTTCTGTGAGGCTGTCATGACAAGGAAGGAGGCCGCGGAGCGTACCCGCGAGGCGCTTGCGTCTGCTGACTCGCTCCGCCGGCGGCGACCAGGGAGGAGGAGACGCCGTTATGCGCTTCTTCTCCAACCGCCCTGAATGATGACAGGACGTGGCCAAACGGCCAAGCATTGGGGTGTCGGGGATAGAATGTCATCAGATGATCTCTCTGGCACCCCGTAAAAGCGCGGAAGGGGCCGCTGTGGTTTTAGTGGGTATTTCGGTCATATTTGTGGCCGGCGAGTCCCACACACACTCCCGTCTGTAACCGGCGGGGGACTAGTGTGCGTAAATGCATTTCCACAGCGTGAACAAAAAAAAAAGGTCAATTAATATATTTACTATTCATTCGTACAATTAAAAGGTACAAACGTACAAAAAAAAAATAATTACTAGAATATTTTTTTAATAAAAATTATTATAACTAATTACTAATTAAAACCCGGGTTTTTTTTTGGGGGTGGGTTGCGGTCGGCACCCTCCTCGCACCACTCTATCCGAGGCGACAGAGGGGCTAAAGCACGCACACCCGCAACCCACCCACGATGCACGTCACCTTCGTCGTTGGGACGACCACCGGAGCAGGGTGACTTGACGTCAGTGGTCGACCCGACGGAATACCCCCTATTTGGGGTACCCTCCCATCGACCGACGTCCCCCCCTCGGGGAGGACATTCTTTCCTCACGCGGTCGGCCTCTCAGCGGGTGATGGACTAATTCCGCGGTCACGTCACCCGAGGCCTCGGCAAACCCGGGTGACCCAAACGTGATCAACTTCGACTCGGCGCAGATTTGCCGAACGGTTTTCACGAAGCTAAATCATAACGGAACGAGCTTATCCTTCAGGAACTCGCCAGCGATTAGCTGCAGTAACATTTCCGAGGTAAGTGCATCCATTTTTCTATATAACCATCCTTTCTACTTTAATTTGCGTAAGTTGAATCATTTTCTACATATATCTTCCTAACATTTCATCATCAATTAAATTTTTTTTCTTAAATTCTAATTAAAATTCGTAATAAAACATTATAAATTAATTATTAAAACATTATTAAGCATTTCCGTCCGTTCGGCTATTAAGCATTTCCGTCACTTAGGTGGTCAATTATTTAAAGTGGTAACTAATCATGTTGTAACCGATTATAGTTCACTTAAGGTTTCAAAACAAGGCAGAAAGAGCATACTCCAGGAGTGCATAACTGGTAGCATTTCTTTAAAATTTTTAGTTTAAAGTAGAATATCGAAAGGGTGGCTACTTAGTTAATACAGATTATTTTAGCCTTCATCTGTGTTGAGTAAACCATATGCTCCAAAACGAAATAATTGTTTATTACCTCGTCGTAAATTCATCCACTCCTGACCATAATTGGCTGCTTGTAGGGCAGAAGGGTGATGCTTCACTAAAGGAGATTGACTTGGACAGTAGTCGATACTTATGTCATTTTACAAGATATTGCTGAGACATAATGTTCAAATAGATAAAAAACCTCGAACAGTGAGTTCGAGGTTTTTTATCTATTTGTATATCGTTCAACGTAATTAGAATCTTATTTATCACTATCACACTATACTACATAGATGACCTAATGGTTGAGATACCGTGCAAATGTCGCGGGTTCGAATCCCGCGCGGTACAACATTTTGTGCGATCAACACATTGTTGGTCGGAGTCTGGATGTAATTCATTGCCATTAAGTAGGTGTTTATGAAATCAACCGCAATGTAAGGATTATTCCTGTATTGCAGGCTACCATAATACACTGTAGTATTTGGTTGCGAAAAAGTACTGGCTAAAATCGGCGAACAATATTGGTACCCGAATATGTTAGAAAATTCGTGAAAAATCGTGTTAGCTAACATTCGTAAAGTCGAAATCGGGCGTAAAACAATTGACTTTACACCCAATCTATAAAATTGCAATATAATTTTCATACTGTATGCGTTGACATTACAGCCCGCATACATGGCGTCTTTATAGTACTTTAACACTAACGATCGCAAGTCACAATCGACTATGAGGTCTTTTCGTGAAGTTGTAACTATATTTGCAACTCCTCTCGTCTTATAATAGTGAATAAATGCTGTATTGAATATACCTTATAGGCCTTGTAGCTAAGGGAAATAGTAGAGCAAATGTTCAAGTGGTACGAATTGTGAAAATTATCAAAGATATTAATGTCTGTACTTGAGCTTGATAAACCATGCCACAGTGCTATTTGCGATTTCCAGTTGGCTGTAAACTGCAATATTACTGGGAGTATTGTTTGGCAAAATATTGACCGCCGCTTATTAAGATTTTGCAGGTAAATTACGATGCACGAACAAAAGATTTAACGTCTGTACGATGAGGATGGACGAGCGATTTTTTCGAGTTAATTGTTTTGACAAAGGTAGAGCCAAAATAAATGTATTTTTTGACAATTTTGTTCTCGTGCATCGTCACGATCGACGCACTCTCTTCGAGGGTCTCATGGCACTTTAGGAGGTATTGCCTAATATACATGTTGAGCATCATTATCTCCGCGGATGTGGTGTAAGTATCGCTAGCCATGACTTTTTATGACCAGCGCCTGTTGCAAAGACTGATTTTTTTTTTTGATCACAGCAATGCCTTATGGGAGATTATTAATTTTGAATTTGAACAAATGCTTTTTATTTTTCCTATCCAAAACATTCTTCCTAAAGCGCTGGCTGGCCACCATGCGTATTCTTAAACCTGGTCTTGTGGTTGGCTAGATCCCAGGATGGGTGATGCCTTATGGTTGGCTAGATCCCGTGGTGGTGATGCCTTATGGTTGGCTAGATCCCGTGGTGGTGATGCCTTATGGTTGGCTAGATCCCGTGGTGGTGATGTCTTATAGTTGGCTAGATCCCAGGATGGGTGATGCCTTATGGTTGGCTAGATCCCTTAATGGGTGACGCCTTAACAGCGCAAGGGACACGCTGGAGTCAGTATGGCCGTATGGGCGCATATCGCCCTCTATCGGCAATATTTGTAAATTGTTCATGTATGTGTTATCAATCATAGATAAAAACATGTTTGAAATATTTGCTCCTAATATTTAAATAATTATTTGTAGTAACAACATTGCTATTTACCACGCTATGATATTTACGACACTTTTTGAATGTATTTCTAGAAATCTTTGATTTAATTGTTTAAATATTTATATAATTGATCAAATTAAAATCGATTAGAATTAATGTAATTATTTATAACCATATTTAGTTGTTTTTATACAATAAAGATTGCAATTTATTTCTAGTTAGAGCGCCATCTGTTGAACAAAATATGAGAACAATATTTCCTTTAATTACATTAATGTAAATTGTTTAAAATTGACTATTTGGAATTATGTTAAATGCATTAGAATATTTATCATTATTATTTAGCTATATTCCGATAGGTAAAAATAGTTATTTTATTTGTTGGTTGTAAAAAGTAATTGTAGTTACTAAGACTAGACCGTTTCATTGTAAAGCGGAGGTTATAAAAACATTGTAAGATTAGAATAGAGGACAGTTTTACTTCACTCACTTCTCCGGCTATAACTTGTAATAAATACAGTGACTACATAGTGATTGTTTTACTATCGACATCAATATTCCTGGCGCAACGCCGACATATGCTATATTGTTAGGTTTTTTAAATTGATCATTTGCCCATATATATATATATATATATATATATATATATATATATATATAGAATGTAGCTTAGATAAAATTGAATCGAAGTTATTTAACTCTAAAATATCTTGCAATAAAATTATTTGAGGAGAAAGGGACAGCAGTCATATAAAAGGGTATTATGATCTTTGTAGTAAAGAATTAAAGTTGATCGAGTACCCTAAGGAGCTTGACCAACGTGCCACTAAACATTGCACTAGTGTGGAACATAGGAAGATTCTTGATAAAATGTATGCCAATACTGTATCAATTCTAGAAAACGCTGCCATTCAAAGTCATGTGGTGGTTCGAAAAGGTAGGCATGATGGCCGTGTTATCGGGTGGAATAAACATGTAAAGGAATCCCACGCGAGGACCATGTTTATATATCACATGTGGATTGCAAGTAATAAACCAACCTCTGGTAACATATATGACGAAATGTGTCTCACGCGCAAAATATTTAGAAGCAAATTAAAATGGTGCCAGAACAATGAAGAACAAATTAAGCTAGACATCTTAGCCTCTCACCGCAAAGCTAATAACTTTCAGAAGTTCTGGCAGGCTACCATAAAATTTGATCTTAATCCTGGCCTTCCTGTTTGTGTAGGGGGTGTTGAACAGCCAGGCGACATTGCCAACATGTTTGTTGATCACTTTAAAATGCAGTCACCGTTGGGCCCATCATTGCATGTGGTCGATGGTACACGCTGTCGTGATACCGATTTAGTGCGTTTTTCAATTGAGCAAGTGTCAAATATAATTAAGAAAATGACTATAAGAAACTCTCCCGGTCACGACGGCCTAAGCATCGAGCATCTGCAACATGCTGGCCCTCATATGTCAAGAGTGCTGGCTATGTTTTATTGATTGTGTCATTCGTTCTTCCTGTGTGATCTCATGCAAACAATTGTTGTGCCCATTGTTAAAGATAGAACCGGTGATGTGGCTGATAAGTGCAATTACCGACCCATCTCATTAGCTACTATAATCGCAAAGGTACTAGACAGTCTGTTGGATGCGCGATTAAATAAGTTATTAAATTTACATGACGCACAGTTCGGATTTCATAACGAGCTCATCACTGAAACCGCGATTATTAGCCTTAAGCATACCGTGCAATATTACACGAAGCATCGTACTCCTGTGTATGCTTGTCTCCTTGATCTTTCCCGAGCTTTTGACCTGGTGTCATATGATATCATGTTGGAGAAGCTTAGGGACAAGTGCCTGTAGAACTACTGCAAATACTCCAGTATTGGTACCAGAATAAAACAAGGAAAACGAATAGAGTCAGATGGGCCGATAAGCTTTCTGACTCATATAGACTAGACTGTGGTGTAGGGCAGGGTGGGATCACATCACCTAAGCTTTTCAATCTTTATATAAATGACCTGATCGTTGGGCTTAGCAGTAAGAGAGTCTGATGTCGCATTGACGATACTAGTGTTAACAACAGCAGCTATGCTGACGATATGGTGCTGCTGAGCCCAACGGTTAGGGCAATGAGGGTATTGCTTGGGTGTTGTGAGCTTTATGCTCAAACACATGGCTGGTTTATAATACAAGGAAAAACGAGCTCCTGGTCTTTAAGGCGGATAATGGAAGATGTTCAGATATAGTGCCCGAGATTAAATTAAACGGTAATAGATTGAAACAGGTCTATCAATTTAAATATCTAGGACATTACGTCACCGATAACCTTGGGGATCAGGCTGACATTGAGCGGGAGCGTAGGGTGCTGGCGATGCGATTTAACATGTTGGCCCGCAGATTTACGCGTTGTAGCGAACAAGTTAAAATAACACTGTTTAAAGCATATTGTCAAGTGTTCTACACGTGCAGTCTGTGGACTAACTATACGCAGCGTGCCATCAGTGCCCTACGGGTTCAATATAATGATGGGTTCAGGATGTTGATGGGGTTGCCTCGTTTCTGCAGTGCATCAAACATGTACTCGCACGCTCACGTTGACGGTTTCCATGTCATTATACGGCAGAAATCTGCCTCACTGCTCTGCAGGGTGCGGGCCAGCCGTTGGGGCCATACTAAGGACAATAGCGAGAAGGTACGAGTCGCCTATTATTTATAATATTGTTCGTCGATGGCAGACGAACACTATACTCGTTGCCAAATAAATATTATATATTGTACAATATATATATTATATATTGTATAACATCATTTTTAAGATTGTATTTACTAACCTTCTATGGGTGTTACTTGTCCGAAATAAAAATTATTATTATTATTATTATTATATTATTATTAAATATAATAACTATTAATTTTAAAGAATTACTAACCATAAACAACATAATTTTTTCATATAGAATCATTTTCTTCTTATACTGGCAATAAATTCGTTTCAAAATGTGGGTCAATATTTATAGTCCATAAAATATAGCTTGATCTCTGTAACAGATGTCAACGAAACCAATGAGGTAAGTTTGAACGAGCGACATGTTTACAATTTCATTTTGTCTCAAATATATTTTCATTCTTCTCGTGCCAGTTTTATTGCAACTAAATTGCAATATATTATAAATATAAAAATATTAACATTCATGCCTAAAATGTACCTCGTAAGTACTGAAATACCTAGTAATCATCTATACCAATAAATAAAATTTGAGTGTCTGTTTGTAATGTCAAAATAATAGGCTTTTTTCATGCTCACACGGTTATTTGCACGACACCTATGCCTAAAATAGCAATTAAAAAATTTTTGTCTGTCTGTCTGTCTCTCTGTCTGTCTGTTTGTTCCGGGTAATCTTCAAAACGGCTGGACCGATTTCAAAAATTCTTTCAGCAATGGAAAGCTATAATATCAGGGCGTAAACTAGGCTATATTTTATCCCGGTATTCCCACGGGAACGGGAACGACGCGGGTAAAACGACTATAACCTATAACCGAAGCGAAGCGAGGGCGGATTGCTAGTTTTATATATAAATGACGCTTTTTTTTTTTTTTGTGGGTGGGCTGCGGTCGGCGCGCCTCCGCACCACTCCGTCCGGGGCGACAGAGGGGCTTAAGCACGCAACTCCCGCAACCCACCCGAAAACCACCTCGCCTTCGTCGTTGGGCCGACCACCGGAGCAGCGTTAACTTGTCGTCAGTGGTCGGCCCGACGGAATACCCCCTACTTGCGGTACCCTCCCATCGACCGACGTCCCCCCCTCGGGATATAAATGACGCTTACACACGTACAAGGTCTTACTGGACTGAAAATTAAAAAGAGATGGGACAGTCGACATACGTAAATCGATAACGGATCTGTATTAAATTATTCATAAAAGAAAGGAACCCAATGCAGTACCTATATAAAACTTTCAACATATTTTTTACAATTAAAACAGACAGTTACATTATAAAATACATAAATTGAATTAATTAACATTAAAAAACTACTTTTCGTCTCAGAGTAGATGATAATATTATATGCGCATTATTATCAATAAACTAGACATATTTATTTATAAAACAGCCGTAATTGATTGATTGATCTAACGACTGTCCCTATTTGGCAAAAATGATAAATATTCTAGCAGGAACGCTCCAGTGATGACGATAATAGTGACTTAGACCTTGACTGTACTCCTTTTGAATAATTAAAACAGTCCTTTTTGTTTGAAATAAATTCAATAATATTTTCATTGATTGTATTTTAATTATAATAGAAAATCGCAATTATTAAAATAAAGAGTTGTATCGATAAAAAACCACGGACTTTATCGTAACCGTGCAGAACTAGGAACAACTGTCACAGAGATCAAGCTATATTTTATGGACTATAAAAACTAATTTCTGTATCTGGTAGATAATTATAAATTTTCTTGTAACACACCGAGCTCGCTGACATCGCAGATAGGGTCCACAATATGGTATTCCGCAAGTAACAGCAACATTCACCTCAAGGGCAGACCCGACAGCAGACATGATGCGGCTTATCACGGAGTTGACTAATGCCTCTTCTACACGTAGACAGATTCATCTGCAGATGTCATCGGCGGACACGTCCGCCGACGTGTAGAGGGGATGATTTGCTCATCTGTGGTAGGTATTTGACGTCGACAGATACATTCGGTACTAATCTGTTTGTTGTCGGCTTTTGTAGCACGGATCAAAGTGTTTCAGCGCCACCGCTCGGCGCTAGCGAGCGATCTGTCCACACGTCTGACGACGGATTAATGTTCATAGAGAAGTGAATGCGAATGCACGCGTAATTTCTGCAGTATTTTGCCGTACTTTCTTTTTTACTTGCTCGTTAAAATGGCTAACAAGAGCACTGACGAAACATTCAAATTCCTGTAGCTATATCAAGCAGAAATTCGAACAAAATTATCAAGTTCTCCAGATAGCTCTGCATATAGTTCTAAAAGCTGGTTTTCCACGCTATTCCTGCAAATAAAAAAATGGCGTCCAGGAGGTTGTGTTAAAAAAAATTGCAATAAATACATTATGGAAAAGATTTTGCCACATTATTCGATTTCTATGTATGCTGGTTACAGCGTCCACCACCTTTCTCTACTCCATTTTTTTTTAATAACTACTGCGATAGACACATAAATAATACTTAGGGGTGCTAAATAAATAAGTAGCTGCGACAGCTACGGTCTCAATATCCATTTTGCGTGCGTACGTATTGCGTCAGTCAAGAATCACTACAGACGCGTGGATAGTTCACAGAGATCCATCGCCGGATGCAACTGTCGACGTCTGCGGACGCATCTGGTGACGTGTAGAGGAGGCTTAAGAAAGTCGACGGCTCGGGACAGAGAAATTAGGCGGGCGCTCCCGACCCCCGTGAAATGTAAGTGACTCACACACGTCTGCGTTGGTCAGACTTGTAAGCATATAGCGTATAGTAGGTTAATTGCCCTCCCATTGCGCCGCATATCCGCGTCCAATAGTGTAGATTACGTGAGCTGAGATGATGATGATAATAAATTCATTTACTTGCCGATGGCCAGCAACGAATGCACAGATGGCCTAATGGTTTAGATGTCGACCTATCATGCCAGTGTTGCAGGTTTGAATACCACTCAGGATAACAATTTCTTTTTTCAGAGTCTGGATGTAATTTGTGCCCGTTACTTGTATGTTTGTAAAGCCCCCCGCAATACTAGGAATATTTCCTTAGTGCAGGGCGTCGTATTTTTATAAAGAAAAAAGACCGTCATTAAAACAAAAGAAAGGCTAGCAGCACTCTTCTGGGCCCTAAATTTAAATACACGCTAATGGGAACGATATTTTATTAAATAAAGTAAGAATCATTTGAAAATTAGATTTATTAACTTTAATTAACTTTTACAGTTGCAGCATTTGGCTGTGTATACACACATCATGATTTCTTAAATTTGAGCTTTCAGGTCATTTATTTATCAAATAATGCAATTTCTCCCTTCTTATTCTGTTACTTAGGTAGGTAACGTCTTATCCAATGAGCCCAGCTGAACGCCGTCCTTCCTGGTTTGTTAATTGCATCTGTCAACTGTGATAGTGCTGTATATTTCTCCATTTCTGTCACTTCACTGAAAAATAGCTGACGATTACCATTAATTTGTTCTATTATGTCATACTTTATATGCAAGTCTTTTCTTATATCCGAAATTGTTTCATCTAATAATACAAACCCATACATGCACCTCAACATTCGTGATTCAGCTCTAGATATTCTGTTTTCATCGTGTTTTAACATAGTCCAATATTCTGATTTATCCCTTAAAATAGGCCTAATAAAGAAACTATAAATTTTTCCTTTAAATTCATGGGTTATTTGAGGATTGCAAAGTAAATCCACATGCTCACGCCATTTAATAGACATCAGTTTAATTCGCTAAGATATTTCACGATCAATGAGCAAATCACTTTGCACTATCGATCCAAGGTAAGAAAAATCTGAGAAGTTTTCAAGTTCTATATTGTCGATATTTATAGGAGAGGCTTGCTTTGCTAGTTGCTCATTAAACTTACAAAACATGTATTTGATTTTTGTTCTATCGATTGTTAAGCCAATTCCCTCTAGTTTCTCCTTCCATTTCGTGAAATTATCTTGCAGAGAGTTTTCGCCATAGAAAAGTATTTTGCCAATGGTGATTATAGTCTGCAAAGTGGTCTTTTCCTGAATTTGCGATGTCAAGACATCCAAAACCAAATAGAATAGATAAAAGCTTATAGGTGATTAATGACGTAAACCTTCTAACACAATAAACTTATCGGTAAGACCAACCGCCGTCTGAACAGATGCATAACTTGATGAGTATAATGCACGCACAAGACTTATATATTTATTAGGACCTTTCTTTTCCAATGCCCACCATAAAACCTTACGGGAAATACGATCATAAAACTTTTCAATATATCGATATTCAATCGATATCAATATAAAAATTTGCAAAAAATTTGCACCTTTTCTTTTTTTAAAGCGTCTATATTCTTCACACAGTATACGCAGTGCAAAAATTTTGTGTAGTTGCTGGTCCGCCTTAACTCCAAATTGGTTCACTGATATCTCACATTCGTAAAAGAACACATTACGATAGCAACCAATATGGCACAAAGAATAAAAAATATAACGACTTTTTTTTGAGAAAATGATGATTTTTATTCAATTTAGTATACACTATAGGTATGTGTTTAGGTTAATAATTTATTTTGACCTCACTAGATGGCGTCGTTCAGAATTCTAAAACAACATACGGCCCTCCAACGCCTATAGATGTTTCACATCAAAACAGAGAATATCCAAAACTACTTTTCAGTGTTTTGATCAGAAGCTTCAAGATTTCTACAGCAATAGAATCATGTCACTCAAACTCAAATTCAAATAATTTATTATGTATAAACACCTCGGGGGCACTTACATATTGTCATTTATTTTACATTTTTCTTAAAATTATAATTACCGCCGGATCGGAACGCGACCGCACTGAGAAGATCCGGCAAGAAACTCAGCGGGATTGCCTATTTTTTATTTATTTTTCTAATTTCATTTAAATAAAATTACATCTTTTTTTTTTTTTGTTTGTCGGTTGCGGTTGGCGCGCCTCTGCACCACTCCGTCCGGGGCGACAGAGGGGCTTAAGCACGCAACTCCCTCGACCCACCCAAAAACCACCTCGCCTTCGTCGTTGGGCCGACCACTGGAGCAGCGTTAACTTGTCGTCAGTGGTCGGCCCGACGGAATACCCCTAATTGGGGTACCCTCCCATCGACCGACGTCCCCCCCTCGGGGAGGACGTCGGTCTTTCCTCGCGCGGTCGGCCTCTCGGCGGGTGACGGACTAATCCCCGGTCACGTCACCCGCGGCCTCGGCTAGGGCGGCATGAGGCGCAGATAGTTGTGCCTACGCCGCCCCAGTCGCAAATAAAATTACATCTTACAACATGCTTATTAATAGTTCCAGTGTAATGCCATTCCAAATATAATATAATTCCAAATATAATTCACAAATATAATAATAATCACAAATGTAATGCGAAAATTATGGTTGGACCAGGTCCCACAAGCGGCACCCGATCACGAGTTAACTACTAGAGTAGCCATCATTCCCATCAACCATAACGGAGGGAAGGGAGTGACCCGCTCCTCATAGCTACCGCTAGCAGACCCTTCAGTGAGCATGACCAATACCATTTGCTACTCTGCACTACCTACAAGATGGCAGGCAGTAACCGAACAAAATGACACACATATAATTATATTGTAATT
The DNA here is from genome assembly GCA_032191425.1 of Lymantria dispar. NCBI lineage: Eukaryota > Metazoa > Arthropoda > Insecta > Lepidoptera > Erebidae > Lymantria > Lymantria dispar. The sequence goes on along the minus strand of CM063456.1, from coordinate 32,352,396 downwards.
AAATGTGAATAAACTTTAAAGAAAACGAAAAATCCTCTCTTGATGTTAACCTGATACTGTCTAAAGATTTCTGAAGAAAATGAAACAGGTGGCAATCTGAAGGTACTAGGTCAGTCAGTCTATATGTCGGACACATGAACACCTCCCTGCCAAACTCTTAATTTTTTCTGAATTACTAAAAATGTATTTGACTCCTTCTGTTGATTTACTTCGATCGTTTTCTCTCAATTTCTTGCTTTAATCTGATTAGGTGTTAGCAGTCATCATTTGCCTGCCTTTATCCCACGCTAAGTGGGGTCGGCACAACATGTACTTACCTTCCATAACCTCCCATCGGCCGTCATATCTACACTCACCCTTTTCATACTCATGTCCTCATTCACACAATTCATCCATCTCTTTTTGGGTCTCCCACGCTTCTTTCGTCCACCCTCATTCATATCGATAACCCTCCTTGTCACATGGCTTTCATCCCTCCTCATGACATGTCCATACCATGACAACCTCGCGCTCCTAATCTTCTCTATAACTGGTGCCACTTTCAGGCTTCCCCTAATATACTCATTTCTTATCTTATCTAACCTTGTGACCCCAAACATCCATCTTAGCATTCGCATCTCTGTGGCATGCACTCTTCTCTCATCTATCTTTTTCAATGCCCAACATTCAGATCCATACATAGCAACAGGTCTGACGACACTCTTATATATTTTCCCCTTAAGTTTAAGGGGCATCCGTGCATCGCAAATTGTTCCCGAGACCTGTCGCCACTTCATCCATCCAAGGTGTTGGCAGTAAAGATTCGAATCGATAGTTCTGCCCGGCAGTAAAAGCTTTTATCCCTTCTTTCTTTCCTCCATTCCTTCGTTATTTATTTCTTGACTTCCTTCTTTCTTTTGTTATTTCATAAAATTCAACGGACACAAATTACATCCAAACTCAGAATAACAATTTGTGAATCACAAAAAGCGTTATTCTGCGTGGGATTCGAACCTGCCACACTGGCATGGTAGGTCGGTATCTTAACATGTTAAACGCCGCCCTGATTTTTTAGTTTTCTATTTGGGCCATGAGGGATACCATGTAACCGGCATACAGTTGTTCCATTAGACCCGTAGGGAGCACCATATGACCGCGAACCAGGAGTGGCTTTAAGTGTTTGTAGTAAGCCGCGAGTTTTGTACCGTGACGGTTTAAGAAGAGTATTTTCTTCACGGTAGGCAACGGCCTGGCTGTGCCTCTGCTATTGCAAAGGTCCATGTGCCATGCATCACTTACCATCAGGTGTGCCTCTTGCTCGTTTGTCACCGTTGGCAATAAAAAAAAAAACATGCAAAATTTTAGCTCAATCGGAAACCGGGAAGTGGCTCAAATTTAACTTGCAAGATTTTATTACAGACAACGGGACAGGTGAAACTAAATAAAAGCTTGTAAAATGATTCGCCGAATGTGTTGCCAAGCGCAAATCTCAAAAACTGATGAACCAATTGCGTTAAATCTTTTTTTAGAATATTCCTTGAAGTACCTACAAGGATGGTTCTTACACAGAGAAAAAAAAAACAATAATCGCCTAGTACTAAAAACAACACTATTCTATACTCCAAAACTACTTAAAAGTCAATTTAAACTTTAATACCATACCATAAAGTTCAAGTGTTAGTGGAGATGTTTCTTTTTTTATCTTAATAGCTGACTCGGCGTCCCGAATTGCAGTATAAATAAGTATTATAAAATTAAAAAAATTTAGGATCGACTGTTAGGCGGTACGAAGTTCGCCGTGTCAGTTAGTAGATAATATAAATAAATCTGTGTAAATACCTGTTAGTTTATTTGCCGCCAAAAACTATAGTCAATTGATAATGTTGTCAATTACATGTATAATAAATTTATGAGCCCAGATTTATATAAATACGTGTGCATACGTCCGTTTTATATAAGCCACACTGGCGAAGTACTTAATACTTATCGCTTATAAAAATTGCAAGCATAATTTACGCGCGGTGTATGTAGACACGTCCCACGTCGATAGTGTTGCCAATCTAGCAATTAAAATTCCCATTACTACTTATGATTTGTTTATTTATTATTACTTTATCTGTATGGTGTAGGTTTTCTACTATACGTAAATTTTAGGTGACGCTTAAGAGAAGGTGATATACTATATTGAGGATGGTTAATGCGTTTTGAGGATGGTTAATGCGTTTGATATTTGGGCTTTTAATACTGTGTTAAACAAGTTAGGTTTATCAGTATCTTTCACAAAGGGCAATTACTCTGTTTTTAAAAAAGGTACCTATATGTAGAAATCTTAATATATATAAATCTCCTGTCACGATGTTTGTCCGCGATGGATTCCTAAACTACTTAACCGATTTTAAATTAAATTGGCACACCGTGAGCAGTCTGGTCCAACTTGAGAAATAGGATAGCTTAGATCTTTAATTATAGTCGCAATTTTATTTTATTACAAATTATTAGTCCATAATTAATTGACAGTCACAATTATCTGTTAACTCCAAAAGATTCTAACAGATGGCGATATCTGTTGACTGGATTTAAGTAATTTAAGTAATTTGTGTGTGCTCAATGAGATTCGAGAATGGTTTAGATTCACAATTGGACCCGGTAGATGGCGCTTTATTTGAACAGAACAACGTCTCTTGGGTCAGCTAGTTATCTATATAGATTTTAATATAAACAACAACGTTATCGTGCCCAATATAGGTTGAATCATCTAGAACTATTTTAGATTACCTCTAATTTAATTAAAATGTCATTTTTTATTATTATAAGATCTTGACCGATGCAGACTTTTTAACCTTTATTTTAGATGCAATATTAGAGTTAAAACAGATTCTAACATTTCAGTTATACATGTTAAATTGATTGCCATAGCGGAAACGTTGTCTTATATTAATTACTTACATTAATTTTAGTACGTAAATTTGTTATTTTAACTGATTCCATAAATTAACTGCAATATTTGGCTCGTTGCACCTCTCTTGGGCGATGTATACCAATTGCCTATAAAATATTGGTATCAATTTTAAAACAAATTCCTGAAACAAATAGATGGATCTCCAGTGGAACCCATCGCATTTAGATTTAATAGAAAATGAAGAAATAGATCCACTCGCCAAACAAACACTATAAGTTAGTGGTGACAACTGTTCTGAGATCGAGTTAGATTAATTATATAGTCAAACACATATCGTCCAATCCATACGAAGCAACAGAAGAACGATATGCGGCCTCAAAACCTACCGTATCCTCTCCTATGGTCATTGAGCTGGCCACTAGAACCAATTTCTTGTCGTCTGCGGACGTGACGTGTAGAGGAAGCTTAAGAAAGTCGACGGCTCGGGACAGAGAATTTAGACGGGCGCTCCCGACCCCCGTGAGATGTGAGTGACCCACACACGTCTGCGTTGGTCAGACTTATAAATATCCTACCACGTGAAAAGTGACTTAATATAATTTTAGTTTAGGTAAATTGTACCGATATTAAATCGGAACATTTTATCTACATATATGGGGTGTTAAACGTTTACCATGTGTAATACTCACACTAGTCCAATTGTTAAGATAATTGGAACGGATATCAAATAGATTATTTATGTGGTAAGACCACATTGTCGTCTGACTACAGCCGCGGGACGGTCCACTCGAGTACCACACAGCAGCAAATTGACGTCAAAGTAGTAGTAATTTTTTACTGCACTTCGTTTGGTGAGCAAGAAAGGTCGCTCAACTTTCTAATAGTGTATAATATATAGTGGATTTTAATGACACCTATTTCACCGAACCTCATAGCACACATTGACACTCCCTTCACCATTTTTTACGGTAGGCAGCGGCTTAGCAAAGATCAATGAGCGACAGTATCATTTACCAAAAACAGCAATAACAAAAACTGCCCATTAATACAATGGCAAGTTTTATGCTGGCAACCTAATAGAGTACAGCGAATGATTCATTCCACATAAGACGTAGGCGGGTAGACAAATAAACAATATACAGACTGTATCAGGATATAGGACAACTGGTTAAAAAGGAGCTAGGCAATGGTGGTAGGAACCCATGAAAAAAAAATTAACGAGAAATATCGATATCTTTAATGAAAATTTTCAATTTTGTCTTCGCTTTTTCGTGTAAATCTGATTGAAATGTATAGGTAATATATATTTTTTAGAAATGGAATAAATCAATGATTACGTTCGCATAAGCAAGACAAACTTCGCTTTAAAACAGTTGATCGGCCTATGACCGTTGACGGCTTGCCTTTGCACCTACGCTGTCATTAAAGTGTTTGCGCAATTCTAGGTATGAATGAATGAAATTATACTGTCGAAACTTTACCTACCTACATGTATTCTGTCTGTACATGCCCACATTATACGTAACAATTAAGGCATAGACTCTTAGACACATTTTTTTTTAAATCACTATAATTTTTATGTTATATTGTCTTTTGTGTAATGTACATTGTAATTACGTTCTATGACCGTTAAACTACAACATACTCGAACAGTTGCCTCATAATCTGATACATCCTGTATATTAACAACAGACATATGGTCACGCATACATACCTATAGGTTTTGATGTGAAAACTTATTTAAAACTTGAAAATCAAAGCGCCAATATGATGTTTATAATATTTATATTGCTTTGCATGACTAGATCTACGTGTACAATACTATTTGAAGTGAATCTTTTAATTTTAAATTATTTATTTCACTTGCCCTGTTAGTATGGGACAAATTTTGCGAGTTAAATTAGAACCACTTCCTGTCGTTAGATTAGGTTGAAATTTGGTTTACTTACGTAACTTCGATGACAATGCAACAATAATAATAATGTACAATGAAACTGGTCTCAAGATGGCGTTGAAAGGTGGCCATAGGAACTTCTAAATTAAACGAGATAAAACCGTCGAGGTTGGACTCGTTTGAATAGTCCTGACAGACAGCATTTAACTGAAAGTATTTTTTAATTATATTTTTTTTTTCTTTTTACTGTTGGTGGCCCGTCTGATGATGGAGTAAGAATACATTTCACCACTCTCTTTCTTGCCCATAGGTGTTGTAAAAGACGAATAAGGATTATAATATGCAGATAAGATCAATGCAAGATATGTTGAAATAAGACCCTATAAAAATACGTCTGGGGCTGGTACAGTTGGTCGATTTCCCTACTATCGTGAAGAAGGCTCGAGCCTAGAAGTGGGACATATATGAGCTGTGATAATGGTTGCCCTTGGTGGCAATTGACTGATAATACGCGCGTTACGCAATCATTCAGCCAATTATAAAACGATTTTGATAATCCTTTTTTAACTGACTTTTAATAAAAGAGGAGGTTCTTTTTATGTTTCATCATCATCATCATCATCTCAGCCCATATACGTCCTACTGTTGGGCTCGGGCCTCCTCCATAATGGAAGGGTAATTGACCTACTATACCATGCTGGTCAGACGTGTTGGTATAGGGTTTTATTTCGAGTTTTCCTTCTCTTGCCTATGCATCTATATGTTATATGCGTTTTATATCCCTTAGTCGTCTCGTACGATCACCCCCAAGTAAGATAGGGGGTGGGGAATTGTATTCTTACTCCGTCACCACACGGACTTTTTATGTTTGTTGGTGCAAATCTCCTTCGCTTGCCAACCGATTTGAAAAATTCTTTTTTTTGTTGAAAAGGGTGTATATACTTCTCAAATGGTCCCATGAAAATTTTATCGAAATCGGACAAGCAGTGTTAGGAAAAATCAAGAAACGTCTAAAAATTTATTTACATTGTCTACATTAACGATCTTTTCGTTAACTCTCCATTGCGTTTGGAAGTCGATATTTTTATTTTTGCAAAAAATAAAAAGTTTATGATAGATGAACTCAGTTGCGAGGCTTAGTTTTTTTATAAATTTTGTTTTTTGATGGTATATCTGTTCGGGAAATTTTTTCGGAAAAATTAATGCTTTCATGATCCGCCTAAATTCCAATAGAGATATTCCTACAGTACGACAGGTTAGGGAGTTATTTTTTTTACAATTGCTAAGGCAATGGCGTTACATAGTCATGGATTATGTTATGAATGGATTTCCTCCTAAAAAAAATTACAGAGGATTTTTATTAAGAGAAGAAAAAAAGAACAATTGTAGGAGACAAGTTTATGTTTAATGAATTCTGATATTTACGTAAGTTTTTTTTTTATTATTGCAAGCAGTGGCAAACGAGCAAACAGTACACCTGATGGTAAGTGTTGCTGCTGCTAATGGACCTTTACAAGGCCGCTGCCTACCGCGAAGAGAATGAAGGGACTAATCCCACCACACATTCCCACCATTGTAACTCCTGTAAGCCAGGATCCACAATGGTCTCCATAAATGACACCGAGGTTTGACCCTCAGGCAGTCCCGGGATATGATTTTAATTGTCTTGGGACCCGCAACAAATTTAATTAGAAAAGATTAAAGAGGAGGAGTTGGAAAGAGAGATTCCACTTCCCTCCCAGGCAAAGCGGGAGACAGGAAAACAAAATGACTAGTCAGCCAATAAGTAAACAGGAGTACAGCTACGATAGCGCAGCAGTACGGCACCACGGATACGGAAGAGCTTAACGGGGCCTATATGTGAGCGTTAAGATTGATTGCTACAGTAGGTATGGCAGAAACGCATGAACACACGGAAATTTTCTCGAGTTGCTACAAGGTCCGTATAGTATACTACCCCACAGGTGACTTGCAAACTGTTTAACATAAGGTTACGCTCGTTTCGCCAGAGATCGCACTCCCAGAGAATGTGATGTGCTGATTGTTCATACTCGTGGTCAGATGTGGAACATTGACATAATGGTGATGGTACGAGTTTAAAAGAAAATAATTTACTTTTAAAGTTGCCATGGCCAGTTAAAAATTGGGCCACGAAGTGGTCAACCTCCAACCACACCTTCTCCAGGCGCTCCCGGATGCATGGAAAAAATAGATAAAGATGACGACCTTTCGATGATGAATCCCATCTTTCTTGCCATTCAGTTAAAAGTTCCTCATAAACAATGGATTGTGGTGTAAACAATCTAGCAATTTTATTTCGGTCGCGCGGTAGAAGGAAATCTGTATTCATAGTTTCCTTTGTGGTGTAATACATTGACGCTCGTCTCTGAATCTCCAAATCAACCGGAAGTACACCCGCGAGTACTGGTAAGGCCTCGGTACTAACCGTTCTATAGGCTTTACATAAGAATATTAGGGCCAATCGTTGGCTCTGTAGTAATTTAAGGCGAGCCGCCCCTATGGTGGCCCTATCGGCCCATACAGGTGCTGCGTAACAAATATTTATTTATTTATTTATTTATAACTTTTGCACAAACAAACGCACAAGGCGGACTTAATGCCATAGGCATTCTCTACCAGCCGACCTAGGGTGGAGCAGAAATAATGTCAGGCAGGTGCAATACAAGGTGGTTAACGATGTCGCGTAGTAAATCAATTATATATAATTACTATTACATAATACATATATACTCTATAAATATATATAAATACATATACATACAAACATAAATAATGATAATGATATTTGAATGAGTGGATGTGAGCTGTCACAGATGTGTCGACTCCGCCAGAAAATTCAAGTATAATCGTTTGACCATGGCCTTAAAAACGTCGCGACTGGTAGCCATTCTGATGTCCAGAGGCAATGCATTCCAGAGAAGAATGGCCTGGATCCCAAAGGAGGAGTGCAAATACACCCCAAATATGTGGCCATGTATATGGTTTTAAGTGTATTAAAACGAAGGCCCCAAGTAGATGTGGATATTCTAGTAAGCGCGTAGAAATTCCGTTTCGCTTTTTCGCCTACAGTTTTAATATGTTCAATAAATGAAAAATTTTTTTCTAAGACTAGGCCGAGATAGCAAACTGATTCTTTCTTTTTGACAGTCATATTATTGAATTTTATACGCGGCGCTGATTGTAAATGTCCTTTTAATAAAAGATGATATGTTTTTTGTGGTGCGAAGGCAAGCCGGTTTCGTGTACCCCAATCGAATATATCATTGAGGCATGTTTCCGCTAATTTCTCTAAACCATCCCTTGTGTTCGATTGTATAAGTAAAAGTCCGTCGTCTGCATAGCCGATCAGTACGAGAAAATCGTCAAAACCTAAATTCCATAGATATGGACTTAATACCGAACCTTGAGGGCAGCCCATCGTCAATGGTTTCGACACAGCATGGTGACCAAGTTTCAATTTAGTCGAGCCATTTAAAAAGTACGACTGTATGATTTGGTAGATATTTCTATAGCAACCACGAGCCTTTAATTTAAGAAGTAGCATTGGCCACCAGGCGTTATCGAAAGCACCTGAGATATCCAGGAAGACACCCAGTACGTATTTAAAAACGGATGCGCTAATGACACGTCTTACCGCAACGGCCGCGTCGATAGTTGATTTGCCGTGAGTGAAGCCGAATTGTTTATGATTGAACGTTGGTCCACCCGGCAATAAACGAGGAACAATGAGACGTTCTAAGAGCTTGCCTAATGAAGGCAGTAAGGTGATTGGTCGATATGACTTCGGGTCGTCTGGTGGCTTATCACCGCCTTTAGGAATTATACGTATATAACCGCGCCGCCATATACGAGGAAAATTGCCTTCAGTTATGCAACGATTAAAAATTATTAACATTGAGTCGCCCGATGCTCGACTAGCTTCTTTGATCATTTTATTTGATATTTTATCTTCGGCAGCAGCCTTGTTGAGGGGAAGAGTTCTAACGGTATTCATAAACTCGGCAAGAGATGGAAGGTCAGACATAGGCGAGAGAGGTGGCTCGGCGGCCCATGCACGTATTTGTTTATGATGTTCGCTGTCGACTGAGATGTCATCGTCTGGGATTAACGTATTTAATAAAACTTCCGTGGTCTCCTCAATACCCGTAGTGTGTTTACCGTTCACTTTAATGTTTTGTATGTACGCTAAGTCGACTGATCGATTCGCTTTAAACTCGTGATATAGTGGAGACCATGGACCTTCACTTTCTAATCTTTCCACAATCTTATTTAACAAAGCGTCTTTCGATTTTTCTACTGCAATCCGGTAGCGAGACCTGGCAGCTTTCAGTACAGATAGAGATTCATCAAAGGCCCTTCCTACATTAGGTGACTTTTTAAGTTTATTATGCTTCCTGCGCGCCCTTCGAAAGCGTTTGCGGAGTTCCACTAGGTGATTGTTCCACCAGTCACATCTCTTAGTATTAGGCAGGGATGTTCGGCCTAGGGCTACATCAGCACAGTATATAAGAGAATGTGACATTAGTTCAGCGCCTTCTTCTGCGGTTAATTGTCTACGAGTGAAATCCCTGGCACACGAAGAAAAGAGAGAACTGAAAAATTCCCAGTTTGCGCCTTTAGATTTGTATCTAAAATTATAACTTTGTCTGGGAGGAGCCTGCAACAATCTCGATCCAAATTCATACACGATCAGGCGATGATCACTACATGACGCGTCCGGAAGAACGCTCCACCTATTCAAACGGACGTCTGCACTTGAAAGCGTGACGTCAATAGAAGATTCGCCCAAAGGGCTGCAAAAAGTTGGTGGTGCATCGGGTGTATTGTGGATGGACAGATTCATCTCAGCGATGAAATCTTCTATAGCACACCGTCGGTCCGTATCGGTGTATCTAAATTTGCCATACCAGAGAGTAGATGACGTATTCACGTCAGCTCCTATAATTGTTTTACGGCCCGTAAGAGACCGCAAGACATGACGAAGATAGTGTAAGTGTGGACTAACGGGGTCTGAATATTGAAAATAACAGCTCACAATGTATACCCTACAGGATGGGGATGTGACCTCTGCGACAGCACAGTGTGACGTCATGAGATTTTGTAGTGACGTCACTGTAAATTTGGAACTTGCAACATAAATGCCGGCTCGTGCTTTGTTGTCCAATTGTACAACCTACAACCTATTACGTAAGCGACTACTCTGGTATTGTTCTTGTACAAGCACGATATCTAGATTATATTCCGTAACTATACGATCTAACTCTGAAGTCGCAACCCTATCATTATGGAGGTTTAATTGCCCAATATTCAAACTATCCATTTCTAATAGTTAGTATTGAGCACCAGTTGTTCTAGCTTCAGTTTGTAAGTGGGGCAATCTGACGCGCCACAAGGATGATCATACGGTTTTTTAAAACGTTTACAAGACGCACATTTAGGTTTAAAATCTTGATTGTCCTTATTTGGGCAGGACTTCGTAATATGTCCTTCTGTGCAGTGACCACACATAGGTGTTTTTTCCGTACAATATTTCGCGACATGTCCGTGTACCTGACAGTTTGAGCAGCGTACTACTTCCAAATCATCGTAGAAGCGGCAGCTGGCCCAGTCTATAAATATTTTTTCCTTGGTGTTTAGCAAATGAACACGCACTTCGGGATCGAGTTCGATACCGACCCATTTACGCCCGTTTTGTAATTTTCGGTTGCGAATAATTTTCGTAGCTTTAATAAAATCGTCTTCCTTAAGGGACATTTCGTCTTTGATATTTTGACGGTAAAGTGCCACAAGGAACGCGTTGTCTTCCATAGAAATGGGAACGTCCTTGATTAGTAAGCGCGGTCGTCTACCTTTCGGTTTTTCTAAACGTAAGCCCGCGGCTTTAATGGCATCGACAGATTCTAACTTTTTAATTTGCCTCTCATTTGTGACGCGAAGGACGACACCCGATTTCGCGGCTTTTTTAACGCCTACAATTTGAAAACCATCGTCCATAGGTTTAATTGCCTTCAGTAACGCCTGTTTGGTAGCTGAAGACGACGCGTAGTCAGCTGAACGCTCGGCCGTAGGATATGCGATTACACAGGGAGCGCGTGACGAACGTACGTCCACTTGTGGCACGACATTGGATAATTTTAATTTATCGGCGTACGATGGTTTCTTAATATCGGTTAAAGGCCGTGTAGCTTGAGTTTGGTTTATTTCCCGTTCAATATTTGCTAGTTTCGTCTCATTGCAAGATGATTTTAACGCTAGTAATGATACGATGGCAGTAATGCGTTGAGTGTAGTCCATTATTGCCGTTTTATTCGCGTTATTCATACGTGAACCCTGGTCATTGACAAGTTCGTTTATTTTTGACAGAAATGTGGAGGCCTCTGAAACTAGTTCACAATAATTAGGTTGTCCGCCGTCGCTGACACTTAATGGTGACGAATTAATCGCACTAGGTACGGGTAAAGGTTTCATCTCGGGTGTAACGTAAGCTGGAGACGGCTCATTGTAAAGGGCACGTCTGCTGGTACCGGCCGGTGGCGAGCGTGGTGTTAGTTGACTTAAACGAAATACATCGGCGCCACGATCAGGCGGTTCGTTATCATTATAACATTTCGGCATTTCAGAATTAAAAATATGTAAAATAATCGAAGTAAATAAAACTTAAATGCCTAACTCAATAATAATTTTAAATCTACCTACTGCTTAAGAAAATAAAAAACTTACCGAGTTCAGCTGTATTTAAGTATAAACAAGAACAATACTTATCGTAATTCACGTTAACACGAACTAAACACAATAAAACACAATTGGAAACACTGCACGAGCCCAATAGTATCCTTAAAAGGACAAAACTAATTTTTAATCCGCACACGAATCAACTTCACACTGCACCGAGCTGAGGCAGGGAGGGAATGAAGGGAGTGTGAATGCGTGCATTAAGGCTCAGTGATACCAAAGGCACCACCAAAACCCTCCATACGCGAACACCCTCAGAAAGTTGGGCTGCCGGCACTCTCACTCACCGAACAAAGCGCAGTAACAAAATGCTACTACTTAGACGTCGATTTTCTGCGAGGGCGTGGTACCACCCCGGACGGACCGGCCCGCGGCTGTAGACAGATAACTGTCGACAGTGTGGTCCTACCACTATAACATATTTTAAATGAAACTATATTTAAGAATTTTATCGGGCAGACCGCTCCGTGACCGTGAACGCTGTTAAGTATTGGAAGCGTCAGCCAATCAAAAATCAAATACAAATGCAATAAAACCCGTAGTTTTATTTAAAATGTGTAATAGGTACTCGCGTAAACATCCGTAATCTTTATATTTAACACTGTTCAACTATTTATTTTATTTACAATATTAAAATGCAATAATATGGCCAAAAATATTGGCTATTATAAAATGTGTAATAAACAATTCTAACTTCTATTTTAAATGCCAAAGTAGGTTTGTTTTGTTACGCTAACACTTTTAAGTAAATTTTACTTTATCAAAGTATTCCCACAGGAACGAGAACTGCGCGGTCGAAAACTCGGCAATTTGACAGATTTTCATATTTTTTTCACCAATGAAAAGTTACATAATCGCTAAGTAACATTGGCTATATTTTAGGTAGCTGGGGGCCAAGCCAACAATATTGCTCCTAGACTGGGGCCTCATGACGAATGTCTCTAAATAAGAATTAGGTTTATGACCTGTCGCGGTGGGCAATTGCCTACCCAGTCTACAAATGAATCTTTAACTGGGCCCCGTCGAATTTTGCGTCCAATACCTTCAAATATAGGACATGGAGCGAATATGAGAATCCTACAAAATGCCGAATATAAACGGGTGGTTAATGGACTGGATAGCGAATAATTCAAGCAGTGTGGACGAAATTAATTAATCGTTGGCGAATGGTGCTACAAAGTCCATATATAAAGCAAGGACAATATAACATCATGACCCATGCAGGAGGTCCCCTGAGTTGACAATGGGGCCTAGCCTGGGCCAGTCCCAGGGTTCCCAACTGTCCGGTTTTCGACCGGACTGTTGGGTTTTAGAATGATTCATTGGGGTCAGGTTGCTAACTTCCGACCGGACGCAATTTGTCCGGTCAGATAGAATTATTGTGAACCCGACACGTTGCCAATGCGCCGGCGACGCGGCGGCGTAGTTGCCGGCACGAGGGGCCCGCGGGCGGCGCGGTGCGCGGGAGAGGCACCCCCGCGCAGCATCATTTCGTTCAGTATATCCTCTGTATTCCTGTGTAACGCCCACGTGCATCTGTGCGTGTAATAGTGATTCATTAACTGCCAAAATGAGTGATACTCCCCCAAAAGTTAAAAAACGGTATTGTTGTTTTCACGACGAAAGTTTTTCGCAGTGGCTTCCCAAAGAAGACGATACAACGGCTTTTTGTAAAATGTGTAAAACCTCATTTACTGTTAAACACGATGGGGTGAAAGCTGTTAAACACCATCAGCAAACCGAGGGACATGCTCGAAAGTACCAATCAGCCAGTCATTCGTTGCTTCTGAGTAAATTTTTCATTAAGATTGGTACTGCTGAAGAAGAAAAAGTCGCGTTTCACGGTTTAAAGCATCATCATAGCTATTTATCGCAAGATTGTGGAAATAAGATTTTACCACGTATATTGCCAGACTCTAAAATCGCTCCCAAAATTCATTGCGGTCGTACAAAGGCCGAAGCGGTTGTTGAAAATGTACTCGCACCTCACGCACTATCGTTGGTTCTAAAAGACGTAGACCAAGCGCCGTATTCGATAGCTTGCGACGCTTCAAATAAGGGCAACTGCAAGTTATATCCTGTTGTAATTCGGTTCTTCAGTGCAGACAAAGGTACGACATCTTCTATCATCGACTTTTACGAAGATTCAGATGAGACATCCGCTACCATAGCCGAAAATATGATAAAGTGCATCAAGAAAGTTGAACTTGTCCCAAGTAAGTTAGTTTCGTATGGAGCTGATAATTGTTCGGTAAACTATGGTAAAAAGCAGATATGTATTTGTCAACCTAAAGAATACGTTGAATCTATCAAAACTTGTGGCTGGACATTGTCAGATGCATATTTTGTATAACACCGCTAAGTTTGCACTAAAAATGCTGTCTTATGACGTTTAATCATTCGTCATAAAAGTGTTCAAGACGAAGTCAATCCTCTGATCTGGAGTTTCCTTTTTCAAGAATCGGCAGCGGGAGATAATCTTCATCAGCTTTCTAACGAACTGTCGCTCCCAGAAATATACTTATATTTTGTCCACAACATAATGGGACTCATAACCAAGTATATAAATATCATACAAAGTAACTATGTCCAAATAACAGAAGTGTACACGATCTTCTAAAACTTACGAAGTGAAATCGCTACCAGAAAAGATAAACAATTCTACGGATTCAGGATACAGTAATCACTATTGAAACTTTCACCCGGAGTTCGCATAAAGTTTATAGATGAAGCGCAGAATGTGTATGACCGAATATTATAATATTTGACGAAGTGGTTTGATTCCAGTGACACTTCTTTTTATAAACTGTGTACTCCTAACAATTTGAATGAAGAGCTGGAATTCACGGACGTAGTCACGCTTAGGAGAAGCTAGGTGTTAAATTTGATGGCGACCAACTGTTCTCAGAAATTTGTTTGCTGAATAAAGTAGTTCAGGAGCTGAAAAGCAACCAAAAATCCGAAGAACCTGGACCTAGTACTAGAACTAGCACGAACCAACGGAGTCTGGAAACTAATCCAAAAAGAGCTGATTTATTGTGGATTTATTTTTAAAAAAAACTAGTGCCCCAAATCTTCTTACAATCGTTCAGACTATATTTGCGGTTCCATCTTCAAATGCGTTTGTAGAACGCATATTTAGCATCATGAAAAATATTTAGCAGGACGAAAGAAATCGTCTGATAGCCCGTACAGACGTTGGCCGAGCCTAGGCCAACGCGAGCGTCGGCAAATAGGTACAAGGCGAGTGCTAGCGTCTACACGTTGGCCGAGTGCGGCGAACGCCAACGCGAGTGGCCAACGTAGACGAGCGTTTGTAGAAGGGTCTACACGTTGGCCTCGGTCAGTGTTCATTGTGCACTGAAACATTACGGACGTTGACATTAACGTTGCTGCAGCTTCGACTATTTATTTAATGAGCGTATATAACTATTATCTCAGTGTATACCGCAGTAAAGTGGGAAAAAAAGAAGGTGGTTGATACTGAGTATTCACAGAAATATAACAGTGTGAGATATATCCATGTGGTGACGGAGTAAGAAAAAAATTCACCAGTCCCTATCTTGTCTGTGAATGTCGTAAAAGACGATTAAGGGATATAATACATAATAAGCATATAACATATATGCAAGAGAAGGAAACCTCGAAATAAAACCCTATACCAACCTGTCTGACTAGCATGGAATACTAAGGTCAGTTTCCCGCCTATTGTGGAGGAGGCTCGAGCCCAACAGTAGGACGTATATTAACTAAAATGATGATGAATGATGAAGATACATTTCGATACTATAGGTAACATATAGGGTGACTTGGATCTAATTATTTACGTCGCATATCTAGAAGTAGTGATGCAAATTTGAAAATATAATCATTTATATTGAGCGACAATATCACATTAAACACGTCTAACCGCGATGGATGTCAACCGTGTAATGACGACTCGGCCAACGTGTAGACGGCATTGGCCGAGCGTAGACGAGTGCCTTTGATTTGTGCACAAAAACCGACACCGAGGCGAAGTGAGGCAAGTGATCACGAGCGACGGCGAGTGAAAACAAATCAGCTGTCCACACTTTGGCGCTTGTATTCACTCGGCCAACTAGGCGAGCGACGGCGAGCGTTGGCCAACTAAGGCAAATCGGGTGTACACACGTTGGCGTTCGCCATCGCTCGCCTACACTCGGACAACATGTAGACGCCCTATGAAAGTCGAAATGGTGAAGGCGGAATTGATAGTGATGTTTAACTATAACATAACCTGTTCAGTGTTTGAAGAATTTCTAAGAACAGATCCAGGAAAATTACTTGTCAAAAATGTTAAAAGTGAGAGCAAGTACAATTTTAAGAAAAAATAATTTTCCTACACCTTAATTTTTTTTACCTAGCTGTTAATACATGTGTGTTTTTCTTAATAAACCTCTTTGATTGATACTTGACGTGTTTTTTTATTTTATTTAGCATAATGACCAGAATAAATTTGATGTCCGGTTATGGCGGCAGAAAAGTTGGCAACCCTGGCCAGTCCTGGGAAAACAGGTTGGGCATACCTGTATTGGCCCAGGCATGGGCCAAGACTGGGTAACCCAGCCTGGGGCGTTGAAGGGGGATCCAACCCTGGCCTAAGGCTGGGCAGCCCAGCCTTACGCGTTGAAGGGTGAACCAAGCCTGGCCCAAGGCTGGGCAGCCCTGCCGTACCCGTTGAAGGGTGATCCAAGCCTGGCCCAAAGCTGAGTAGCCCAGTCTTACCCGTTGAAGGGAGATCCAAGCCTGACCCAAGACTGGGCAACCCAGCCTTGACCGTTTAATATGAAATCTGAAATAAAATTTCTAAATCTCCCAATCTACCAAAAGACATATAACACAAACACACTCTTAACTCAAATACACATCTAACACACACTAGCACAATCATAATTATATAAGTATATACATACAACATGCACTTGAGCGTGGTGAGCACACACTCAAACGCATGTATATTTATTTACATAGATACACCAGACCAACAATCAACAATAAAATACTATACAATAAATAGAATATAATACAACACAGAGCAATACAATACGATACAAAACAACGCAATAAAATACAATACAATACTAAAATTACAAACATAATATAAAGAAACACGCACCAAATACAAACTCACAAAACCAAACATAAACACAACACAATTACTTACACACAATGCAAATAATATCAAATACAACAATACACTGCAAATTAAAGTACATATGAAATAGTAACTGAATAGAAAACTGTGATCATTGATAATCAATAGATCACAAGTTTCTGGAAACATCAATTAGTCATGAAAATAATAGTAATGAACCCCTATAGCAACATAATACACATACAACAGAAGACACATACAACATAAGGTAAGGAATGCTATTATGAAAATAGTAAACTTACAGCAATCACACAGCGCAAACCAACACGTAAATACACATAACAACAACAACACACGCAAACGAAGGCCCTGGAAATTATGCAAATAAAGGAACAAAGATTAAAGGTATTTCCTTTTATCCTTTGTTCATTAACTCTTTGTTCATTCATTAATAAATAATAAATATCGAATATAAATAAGAAAAAGGCAAACGTCATGAAGACCAATTAATATATATATACGAAAGTAATAAAACACGAAAATAACACTAAGTAAATCTATATTCCAAACCAACACCGAAATATATACTAATATCAAATACAAAACAACAACACACGTAACAAAGGTAGAAAGAAGCTCTTGGAAATTATGTAAATAAACAAATAAATCAAATACAACAATAATATATAAGAAAATGGTAATCGTCAAATTATTTATTTAAATTAATTTAAAAAGTATGCAACAGAGGATACGGCCAATCTCTGATCTTGTTAGAGGACTCGCGGTTCAGACCTGAAGTATCTGAACAAAAAAAAAAAATATGAAATCTACTTGATCACTCGAGCGGTACGAAAGATTTCACGATTAACGATGGCATTATAGTATTTTTGTTTTACGTTCAGTCGCCAGCCATATTTGTTTACATCATGTGTCAATGTGGCAATCAAGCTTTAGTTATTCAGTGTCAGTGAACATTTTTCTTTCCAAGTTACATTTCTTATTATTTATTGCTAATCAGTATTCCAACCGTCAGTTAAACCACCGCCATATTCAATACAGTTTCTTTCAAAAAGATTTCACATTGTACATCGCCGTGAACTTTATTTCACATAGTTCAGTAGATGGCGTTGTATAATTTTTGTACATCGCGATGTTAAGAATACTAAATGGTACCTATAAGACCTTGTTCCGGAACATTAGTAATTAAACATTCAACATATATTTCATCAGTATTGTATAAATACGACCTCCAAGGAGAGATCAAAAACCGCGCCGCGTAAAAGTCAACCTAAACGTGGCCACGCCCACTTTGCTTTCAGCGACGCCCCTAGCCGAGGTCCGTTCCCCATAGGGGGAGCCCTCGGACGATGTTCGCTTAACTTACTTACCGGGTTGAGAGCCGACCGCGCTCACCCATTGAACACGCTAAACTGTCAAGGTCATCTACGACCAACAGCTACACACACAACAAAAAAAAGACTTTTTGGGACGGCTAAACACCCATTGCTCACTATTCCTTTGGTAATAAAGTATGGCCCAGTCCCGGTAATAAAATTACAAAAAAAAGTAATTATATAAAAAAAAAATAAATATAATTTAAAAATAATAATCTCCGCATTAAAAAAAAAATTTTTGATGTGAAACATCTATAGGCGAGGGTGACCGTGATCGTCGCGTGGCGTTTAACGCCACGCCTCGCGGTCCCCTAATAATTATATATTAAATAAATATTTGGATGCATATACCTACATTTTTGTAACGAAACCATGGTGCGATTTAAAATTTTATACAACGCCATCTAGTGAACTCAAAGTAAATTGTTACTTATAATGTATATTAATGAAAATAAATGTTTATTGAATAAAAATCATCATTTTTTGGAAAAAAATCGCGATATTTTATTAATACTTTATGTCTTAGTTTTATCGTATTAGTTCCTGTCGTAATCTAATGTTCTTTTATGCATATATACCTGTTTTATAAATTAATGTAAAATTCTCTAACTTAGTAATATAAATATACCAGTAGGTATGGTATTTAGTTTACTTTCAGCTACGAAACCCGTTTTTTTATAGGCTTTTATTAGTTTCAGGTGTATATATATTTATTTCTTTGTATATTACCAACTTCATAGGAATTGGATTTTGACTCACTTTAAACAGTCAAATTTCATTTAAAAGTTGAAAATTTAAAGAGGACCAATGACGTTAAAATTATTTAGATAGCTTGTCTTATTATTATTACAGGATTAAAAATTTCTTTATTAAATATATTGAAGCTGAGAGTTGGTCGTTAGCTCGATAAATGCCGCCATTTCTGTTTCCTAAATCACACTCTTCGTGCGAAAAGAATGTCTGTGAACGGATGAAAGCATTTCATTTTTTATAGGCTTTTATTAGTTTCAGCTGTGTATTTATTTGTTTGTATGTCACCAACTCCTTAAGAATTGGATTTTGACTCACTTTAAACAGCTTGTCTTATTATCACTACAGGATTAGAGAGTTCTTTATAAAATATATTGTAGCTTAGAGTTGGTCGTTTGCTCGATAGATGCCGCTCTTTCTGGTTTATAAATCACAAATTATTTCAAGCTACGTTTTAGAAGGTTAATTTCGTTTGTACTAAATGACGTTACCATAAATATGAGTCGTAAAGTCAATTTTAAAATGGATAATTTATTCGATACGATACCTACCAAAAAGTACTTATTGACTAAAATATCGAATACAAAAGTATCGGTATCGAAGGAAAAGTACTCGATACCTAAAGATAAAGTAAATAAAAGTACTCGATACTTTAAACAGTACGTTACTTATTTTTCGATACTATTCATGAGTTTAGTATCAATACTTTATATTCGATACCGTGTCTCTACTCGTACAAAATAGTTTCGATGTTTCATATCTGTCAGGCGTCCTCGCTCACTTTTTTAATTATTTGGAAGGGGTCAATAGGATGGCAAATAAGCCTGGCCCAGTCCTGGCAAATAAGCCTGGCCCAGTCCTGCCAAACAAGCCTGGCCCAGTCCGGACAAACAAGCCTGGCCCATCGTTATCATCCCAGACTTTTGCCAAGGCTGGGCCCAGCCTGGCCTACAAGCTTGGCCCAGAGTTGCATATAGTTGGGCCAAGGTTGGGCCAAGACTGGGCCCATCGTACTTTCTGAGTGTCCGCGACCCTATTAACATCTTAGCCCATACACCTCGTCCACTATAGGAGCGAAATTAACCTACTATACCACGCTGGTCAGACGTGTTGAAATAGGGTTTTATTTCGAGTCTTCAATCTCTTGCATAGATATTTCAGTCCTTTCTCTGCCTCTTTCTTTCTCTCTTTTCCCTCTAGTGGTTAACTCGTGATCGGATGCCGCTTGCGGATCTGATCCAGCCACATATTTTTTACTTTATTTAATAACTATGTCATGGTTCGATAGACATCACTGGAGCTATTAATATGCATGTTGTTATACATAATCTAATTTGAAAAAATTAAAAATATGACAATCCCACTGAGTTTCTTGCTGGATCTTCTCAATGCGGTCGCGTTTCGATCCGGTAGTAATTTAAGCTAAAATGTAAAAATTGACAATAAGTAAGTGCCCCCGCGGGATTTATACATAATAAATGATTTGAATTGAATTTATTATACCTCTTAGTCGTCTTTTACGACACCCGCAAGTAAGAGAGGGGGGTGATGAATTGTATTCTTACTCCGTCAACATCATCTTGCTCTTATCCCAATTACTTGGGGTCGACGCAATATGTCATCTTCTTCCATAGTTCGTTTTTTGACATATTGCAAAAAGTTTCGGCAATGACTTTTATGACCGGCCGCCTGCCTGACGTCAACCCTCCTTGGGAATGTAATCGTTGACCCAAATGGTACTAGGTGGAGTTGGTCCGGGTCAATCTAGGGCTCTTAGTAGTCTTCTACGACACCCACGAGCAAAGCAAGGGTTGGTAGTACTCGAAGCCGCCACCACACAGCAAAGCCGCCACCACGCAGCAAGTATTCTTACTCCGTCAATACACGGAAATGTAATATATTCATCACCATCATCATATTAGCTGATATACGTCTTATACAATGGTTACATGCACAAAGATATTCCTTATTCACCTTTTACGACACTCTCTGGTGGTGAACTGTATTCCTACTCCGTCACCACACAAACACAAACATATTATGTACTACAAAAATAATTGGGACAGGAGCGGAATGGCAATGATTATCTTCTTTATATCTTTATGTTTATCTAATATCTTATATTTCTTATGTAGGTACGAGTGCATGTCACTGAACTCCTCCTAAACGGCTGGCCCGATGTTGATGAATTTTTTTGTGTGTTTAAGGGGATTCGAGAATGGTTTAGATTCACAATTGGACCCGTTAGGTGACGCTTATTTGAACAAAACAAAGTCTGTTAGTTCAGCTGGTCGTTATATACATACATATATATATATATATACGGACACAATAGTGTCCTACCTACAATAGTGAGTGGTAGGACCACACTGTCGACAGTTATCTGTCTACAGTCGCGGGCCGGTCCGTCCGGGGCAATACCACACTCTCGCAGAAAATCGACGTCTGAGTAGTAGCGATTTGTTACTGCGCTTCGTTCGGTGAGCGAGAGAGCCGGAAGCCCAACTTTCTGAGGGTGTTTGCGTGTGGAGGGTTTAGGTGGTGCCCTTGGTATCACCGAGCCTCAATGCACGCATTCACACTCCCTTCACTTTCTTCGCGGTAGGCAACGGCCTTGTAAAGGTCCATGAGCGGCAGCAACACTTACCATCAGGTGTATTGTTTGCCAGAGTGATAAAATAGATCAATTACCCTCCTATTAGTGCCATAGGATAGCTAGAGAATACAATTGAGCTAATATAATTCACCGTCCTTCTCTTGCCCATGGATGTCGTAAAAGACGACTAAGGGATGCGATATGCAAATAATATTTATTCAAGTAAAAGAAAGCTCGACACAAAACCCTATGCCAACACGTCTGACTCGCGCCGTATGGCAATTTACTTCCCATTGTGGACGAGTCAAAACCCCAACAGTGAGACTTATGTTCGGCTGTGATGATGATGATTTGAGGTAATGCTAAAACCTATTATAAACACTTTATTCATCACGGCTTTCTCACCATGCTTCGTAAGGTATTTATATTATTTCAATACTCAGATAACTTAAACCGAACCATCTTGTCAGCTAGTAGACATGGGCAGTATGCAACGGTTACTAATCGTTTATTTGGTGTTAATACCGATATGAATAACCGTTGCCGAATATCAATATAATACGCATAAGAATATTGCGATAATTATTTATTATTAATGCACGTTTTAACCATTATAACCTTTCATATGTCAACCTATAGTGAACACTTCGTATACCTACGATAACAACGAGAAATAAACCACTTAAAATAGTTTGATTTATCAGAGTTTATGACAGTTAAGTCTTACAATAATATAAACAAGAGTGTCTTTCGCTTTTATCAATGTTCATGAAATATTGCCTGTTATTAAGCCGCTAGCTAATACCCGCCCTCTCTCTGTTTTGCACGTCAAGAATCACGTAGAAAGAGTGAGATAGCATAATTATTTTGGTTTTTAGACATATTAGTGATCGTTCGGTTACCAACGTAGCGAAACAAGAATCACGGCAGCTATCCAATAAATGTTGCGCTGTTGTTCATTGACAACGTCGCGTCAATAACAGTTGTTTGTAGCTGGATAACTGATAGCCATTATTAGTTAAATCAATACCGATGCGATACGTTAGAAGCATATCAACCGTTTTCAGTTACCTTTGGCTATAACGGACACAAGTCTAACAGCTAGTCTTACTCATTCTGGAGAAGACTTTTGACGAACAGTGGAATACAAATGTGGTATGTGGATCATAAATAACACTATGATTTATGGTGAGTTGACTTGATGATGAAAGGTGAAGAATCACCACCATCATCACGGCCATATACGTCCCACAGCTGGACTCGAGCCTCCTCCACAATAGGAGGGAGATTGACCTAATCAGACCACGCTGATCAGACGGGTTGGTATAGGGTTGTATTTCGAGTTATGCTCTTGCATAAATGTTATATGCATATTTAATCCCTTAGGCGTCTATTACGACACCCATGAGTAAGAGAGGGGGTGGTGAATTGTATTCTTACTCCGTCACCACACAGAAAGGATGAAAGAAAGGGTAAAGAATACAATGTGCCAATACCAGATACCATCTATGCAAGAAAAGGAAAACTCGACATAAAACCTTAAGCTTACACGTCTGCGTTGGTCAGACTTGTAAGCATAACGTAAACTTTGGGCCGACCACTGATGACAAATAACCCTACTCCGGTGGTTGGCCTAACGACGAAGGCGACGTGGTGTTCGGGTGGGTTGCGGGTGTTGCGTGCTTACGCGCCTCTGTCGCCCCGGACGGAGTGGTGCGAAGACCGACCGCAGACGACCACAAAAAAAGGATAACGTATAGTAGGTCAATTTCCCGCCCATTGCGGTACAGGTCCACGCCCAATAGTGGGAATTACATGGGCTGACATGATGATGATGATAAATACATTTACTTTCCAATGGCCTGCAACGACTGCACAGATAGCATAGTAATTAAGATATCGATCTGCCATGCCAGTGTCGCAGGTTCGAATCCCACGCAGGACAACAATTTGTGGATCGCACAAGTTTTACAAAGTCTAGATATAATTTGTTTCCGTTAATTATATGATTGTAAAGTTCCCCGCAATACAAAGATTAGATCCTTATTGCAGGACGTTGTCGTATATATAAAAAAAAAATAGCGTGAGTACTAAGTACGCATGTCAGAAGTAAAACTTCTTTGGCTTGCATGTGTTTTTTAACAGTATTAAAAAAATATATTAACCCTTAATTACTCGCATGGGGTCAAAGCACTTTCGAGCTTAAAAAAAGTACTTGTCGTATTCAAAATTCCACCTCGCTCCCGTTAGCTTCCTAATTCGTCATAACGTTTACATATTAGTAACGATTCTGTCACAGGAGTGGAAGCATACGTCGCTGCACTCTTAACCCTTGACTGCATGCGAGTAATTGCGTAATTATTTCGATAGAGGTGAGTTGCTAAATGTATTATTTATTTTTGTGTATACTTTAATGTATATTTTCATTAGTCCAGTGTGTAAATTGATGTTATAAATATAGTATAGGATCCCGCTATACAACGACCTTCACCGAGATGCTTATTTGATAAAACTTATTTTTTATGTAATTTAATATGTCAATAAATATATTGCATATGGGTTGCCTAACAAATTTAATCATACTGTGGACTAACCACAGTATGATTAATTAACAATTAAAAAAAATTTTTTTTTGAACATTGCACGCACCGGTTTGATTATTAGACAAATTCTATACCAATCGAAAGTATGAAGACCATAGAATATGCAAACGTTAGATTGCCTATTTTTTTCCGGTCACAACTCTCGGATAGCCAGGTATAAACAGATAAATCGGTACTAGCATTTTGCACCGGTTTGATTGACGTTTGCATATTCTATGGGCTTCATACTTTCGATTGGTATAAAATTTGTCTAATAATCAAACCGGTGCAATGTACAAAAAATAAATTATTAATGAATCATACTCTGGACTAAAATTTGTTAAGCAACCCATATGCAATATATTTAATGACATATTAAATTACATAAAAAATAAGTTTCATTAAATAAGCATCTCGGTGAAGGTCGTTGTATAGCGGGCTCTTAGAGCAATATACTTTTCATAAATATGACGAAGTTATCCAAAAATTACGTGTTACCGTGAAATTTATGTTTTTTTACTAGAATTGGTCATGGACAGAGAAGAGTAGCAACTTTTACAATGGTTGGCTGAAGCTTTGGACAACGAGCAAGTTGGAGTCTCAAATTCTGAATTGCAGACGGGTGAAGTAATACAAAGTGATCACGATAGTACTAGCGAAATAAACGAATCTCTTGCATGTTCAAGCGATTCGTCAGATATTGAAAACGACACAAAGCAGTATGAATATTTATATTTTACGAGGCACAATGGCAAGAATGGTCCTAAACAAAAATGATCAAAATCACCTTCAACAAGCGCTGTAAGAACACGAGACCATAACATTTATATTATACTTACCAGGTGTCAAGTAAGCAGTAAAATGGGCAAAAACTCCTTTTGAAAGTTTCAGTCTTTTTTCTGAGGATATTATGAACTTAGTTGTAACGAATAGAAATAAATACATCGGGGAAGTCAGATTTCAAATGGAGTGCGACGCAAAAGATACAGACCTCGAAGAAATAAAAGCGTTCCTGGGTTTGTTGATTATGTCTGGAGTTTTGAGAGCTTCACATCCAACCGACCACAGCGAAGTGTGGGCGTCCTTACAACTGTCGACGGAAAAACGATCGCAAAATGGTAACATAGTGCAAAAAATGTACAAAATTTGTATGCAACGAGCACTCTGTGATGTATTGTTAATAGTGTGATGACTTCTTCTTCTTCTTCGTCGTCGTGCTCTTCAATTATCTGAAGGTCGTGTCTAACTCTGTTCGTGAGCTTTGGCAGTACTCCTTACTAGGCCTTCCTCCTCCACGAGTTTCTGTCCTCAGCCAAACGGAGAGCGGTGGTGATGGGCAGATTAAGGACCTCCTTTACTTGGTCAGACCAGCGGTAGGGCGCTCTGTCACGGGAGCGTTTGCCTTCCACTCTGCCACCACTTCCTTCCACTTCCACTCTAAACGGTATTTTAAAGTCGTCCTTTCAAAATTATTCGACTTTAAAACAAACGTTATTTTAAAGTCGAATAACTTTGAAAGGAGTGAATTTGATAAAAAATGTTAAGAGACCTTTTTTGTAGAGCATGAAATTTTACTTAAGAATAGCATAGCAAATAATTTGCTATATAAAAATATTGATATTTATAGTGGTTAAAAAAATCCAGAATCCAAATTAAAAAATTAAAAACATATATCAATGTTTAAGGCTTGATTACAAGGGAACAGCTCGTCCCACGTTAATTTATTAAGAGAGCTTTTTTGTAGGGAATTTAATTTCCTTCAAAGATATGAAATGGAAAAATTTTTAAAATTCATGATGTCCGAATTTTGTGTGAAAAATTCAGTAGCTGTTCAAAAATCGATAATCATAATGATGCACCTCTTAATATTAATATTAAGGGCTCAAGTTTTCAGAATAATTTTCTTTTGTCATCATGAACAATATTTTCACAGTACCGTTAATAAAAAGAAATTGTTCGTTTTTTTTTTGCCCAGTCTAATGTAGCCGACATACAGTTGTGCCGTTGAAGCCGTGGGGAACACCATATGACCGTGTACCAGAGGCGACTTTAAGCAAAATGAGGTTACAAATTACTTTTCTTTGGTGTTTATTACGTGATACTACATTTTAAAGTCCCTAAAGCAATAAAAAAATCATTAATATTGATAGATTGATAATTTATTTGCATAATATGGGTTAACAATAAAGATAATACAAGTCAATAACACAATAAGTTCAATGCCACGTCTAACCGTCATCGGTGCGCAAATTTAATATTTTAAAAATAAGCTATTTTATGCTGGCTACATAATATACTAGATAAGTGACGCACACATGGTGACCACCATAGCGTTGATGCATTAAATATACACTATATGGAACATTGTTTTATTCAATAATGTAAGAATCGTTTGAAGATTGAATTTATTATCTTTGATTAATTTTTACAATTGCTGCATTTGACTGTGCATAGATCATGATGATTTCTTGAGTTATGGGTCATTTATTTGTCAAATATCGCAGATTTCTCATTTCTTCTTCTGTACCTCGCATAGGTATTGTCTTATCCAATGAGCCCAGCTGCGTGGCCCCCTTCTTGGTTTCCAAATTGCATCTGTCAACTGAATTCGTGTTTTAAATTCCGTATCCATTACTTCACTGTAAAATATCTGACGTTTTCCAGTTATTTCTTCTATTATGTCAAACTTTATACCCAACAGTTCTCTTATATCTGATTTTTTTTCATATACAGGCCCATACATGCAAGACAACATTCGTGATTCAGCACTATCTATTCTGTTCTCATCGTCCGTTAGCGTAACCCAACATTCCGATTTATCCATTAAAACAGGCCTAACAAAGGATCTATAAATTTTTGCTTTTAATTCAAGGTATATTTGAGGATTGCAAAGTAAGTCCATGTGCTCACGCCATTTAATAGACATCAGTCTAATTACTCGAGATATTTCACGGTTACTGCGTAAATCACTTTGCACTATCGACCCAAGGTAATGCAAGTCTGGGGAATTTTTAAGTTCTATATTGTCGATCCTTATGGGAGAAACACCATTTTCCTCGTTAAATTGGCAAAACATGTATTTAGTATTTGTTCTATTGATTGCTAAGCCAATTCCTTCCAGTTGCTCCTTCCATATCGTGAATTTATCTTGCAGAGAGTTTTCGCCATAGAAAAGTATTTTGTCGGCGGTGATTATGGCCTGCAAGGTAGCCGTTTCATGAATTTGCGATGTCAAGACATCCATTACCAGATGGAACAGATAAAAGCTTAAAGGGGATTTATGACGTAAACCTACTGACACATTAAACTTACCGGTAAGACCAACCGCCGTCTGAACAGATGCATCACACGATGAGTATAATGCACGCACAAGACTTATATATTTATTAGGCATACCTTTCTTTTCCAGTGCCCACCATAACACTTCACGGGAAATACGATCATAAGACTCTTCAAGATCGATGCATACAAGGTGCAAATTTTTTTTAAAGCGTCTATATTCTTCACACTCTATACGCAGTGCAAAATTTGTGAGTAGTTGTTGGTCCGCCCTAAGTCCAAATTGGTTTAATGATAGTTTACACTCTTTGCGCATCCTGCTTTCCAAAACATTTTCCCACACCTCCAGAGTATGAGACGCAATTTTTATTCCTCGATAGTTCCTACAGTCATCCAGGCCTAAATAGTCATTTTTATAATATGTAGGCAGAATGTAAATGTTACACCATTCCTCTGGAATTTTGCCCATGTCCAACAATTTACAAAAAAGTAAAGTCAACCACTCGCATCCAATCTCACCTAATACTTTCTATACTTCTACTGGTATTCCATCTGGCCCTACCAATTTACCCTTTTTCATACGGTCAATACTATTTTTTACCTCCTCCATGGTAATTTTCGGCACTAATTTATCATTATATTCATCATGATTTTCTAATTCATTAAAATTACTCCCCTGATTCATTAGTGTTTCAAAATACCTTTTCCATCGTTCTTTTATGTCAACTTTCCTGTTTAAAACAGTTCCTTCTTCATTTTTTATCAATTCTACTGGTAAAGGGCCAAATTCGATATTGTCTTTAATTTTTGCTATATTGTAATAGTCTCTTTTATACTCTGAAATATCCAGAGATTCAAAACGCTTGACTAGCGCATTATCTTCTGCAGAAGCAATTACTTCCTGAACATTGCTGCTACATTTATTGTATATGTTTTTCTTTTCTTCTTGTCCAACGGTGCTTACCTTTTCTCTCACAGTATTTCGGTAGTCTTCAAAAGAATCAGTTTTTTCTTTCCCTGCGTTTTCTATGTCGTCATTCCACCACCATGTCTCTATGTCTGTGATTTCAGTTTTTGTCATTGCGCCACAAATACCCTTAGCGATTGATTTTATATGATTAGCCATTTCTATCCAACAATCATCAACATTATTTTTATCCTTATCTTTCAGACATTTCTTTATTTTATTTATAACTTTTATTTTAAATTTATCAGCATATTCTTCCTTCTCTAACTTATACCAATTTATTTCGAGCGGGAGAGACTTTTTAATGGTGTTAGTTGGATCATTGAATTGCACTTCCAATAATAGCGGTTTATGTTCTAATTGTAGACCCAGGCCATTGAGTACCTGGCAATTTTTAATACAACTGATTGAACACCTCCTCGTAAGAAAATAATCAATCTGTGTCCTATTATTACCACTAACATATGTAACGACGTCTCCTAGTGTTCCTGATGGCGTTGGAAACCACGTGTTTAATATAGCCAAATCATAGATGAGAGCAGTATCTAATAAAGTCTGTCCCTCGGTATTACGGTCGCCATACCCCCAACCTCCATGCACTCTTTCACAACCTGTGTCAATTTTGCCTACATGGGCGTTAAAATCGCCACCAAATATTATCTGCTCATTGGCTGGTATTTTTATCATCAGTCTATCAAAGTCATCCCACAAATTCTCCTTAATTTTTTTATCAAGATTCACTTGTGGAGCGTACAAACTTGCAACATTTAATATCATATTGATACCCTTAACTCGAAGGCGTAAGTGTATTAACCTGCTATTTATATAATTGACATTCATTACAGATAAATTTTCTTCCAGTTCCTTATGCAAAAGCACTCCAACTCCATAATCTGCTTTTTCTACACTACTGTAGTAGTGAGTATACTCTTCCATATCAACACAACCTTTACCAATCATTTTCGTATCTTGTAAAAACGCAATATTTATTTTTTGTTTCCTTAGATCTTCTAATAATGCCGTTGATCTATCATTCAACGTACCTAAATTCCAACTAATGAATCTTAACCTAATACCTTGATTGTCCTGAGCTTGATTATTATTTGACTTCCCCTTCGGTGACTTTAACTCATTTGTCTTAGAAGTTGATGGACGCTGAGCATGTGCATTATTACTGGGGTGCAACATACCTCCATCACCAATAATACTAATATTACTGTTCATGTTATTAATCAGGCTGCGCCAAAAATCTGTATGATCTGCAGTCCGGCTAGTGTCCACCCTCTTCAAAAACGTAATAGCTAATAGACAACAAAAAGTTGAATAGTACCAATTCGGAATAGAACTCTTTGCCGTCCGACACGGCAATCAGAGGAGCGTATTATTTGCATGCGTGGTAATCGCATTCATTACCACTAGGCTTATAGACAAGTTTTATATTTTTATTTTCTTGAAATTATTTATTTACATTATTTCAAGACAACATTTCATTCGGTGTCAAAGTACTATGTTGTTTTCATCATAATCTAGATTCTGCAAATTTATTAACGTTATTACATTCAGACGCATTCACTTCTAGTTATTCACTGATGCTGGCATATTAATTTAAAATATTAATTTAAATATCAATGATAACACAAAACAATATAAAACAATTAGAATATGATAATTATATGAAAATTTAATATTACTCAAGTTTAGATAAATCAAATACGACTCAAAGGCTTTTAAAATAGTTTTCTAACTGGCTACATATTAATACACACTTGAATAGGATTTCTATTGATCTATTCCAACATAATTACCTCAACAATCATATAATTCGTCTTATAAACTATTGACTTATTGGTGGTAATAAATGTGATCTCTATTTAAGTTACTTTTACATCCAAATCTAGTTTTACAAATTAATCAATATAATAAAACAATTTTAAATAATATTATTCAATCAGATAATTAAACGATATTAGTGTTAATGAATTAAAGTTATTAGTGTTAATGAATTAAGTTAATGAGTTAAAGCATTCTAATTATAAGATTAGATTCTATATATTTTCCAATTATAATAAATTTTAATTTTATTAGTATCCTAACTACCTATGATCCAGATCGGTCAGCTATATTACTTATTATTAATATAATTACAAATTTTTTCTAAAGTATGTTATGCGCATCGACAAATATATATTACATATTAAATAACATATGTTAATAATACTCCATTAGAGTTATAATCAAAAAAATAATCTCGACTTTCAGAAAGCCAATGCAGATATCGGCTAACAAACATTAGCCTATATAGTCGTTTTTAAATCGTTATATTAAACTTTATAATTTCTTTTTATTATTAAATATCAAGTACCTACTATAAAGTTAATATTATTTATATTAAGATTATTTTTAAGTTGATTGTAACTTGACACACTTGCAAGGACATTAAAAGTGAAATATTTCTTTTTTGTATTTGAAATGGACGTTTATATTCTGATATTTCTAGTTTTAGAAAATAGTCTCTTCAATTTCATTACATTTTGCAATGGTTACTTCAATAGATGCAAATATATTTCTTTCCGTTCCCATTCATTTAATATTTATCGTGAGTTGATTTTAATCAGCTACGTGTATAATTTCATATCCAAATACTTAGAGAAGCGGTTAAATATTGACTTATTAATGTATCTGTGAATTGTTGATATGATGTCAGTTGCTGAAGTATGATGTATGGTGATAGAATTACAGCTGATCTGTAACCAAAAAATGTTTTGCATCACATAACAAATTTACAAAAATGCGCACCTTTATCACAAATTTCGTAAAAATTCTAAAGTATTTTTATAGTAATTGTTGTATGGAAATATTCTTCTTTACCATGAATTTAGTAAATTAAATAACACTACGAATTTTATCGCGTTTGTATTTGATTTTTGATTGCCCGACGTTTCGAATACTTTTTACAGCATTCGTGGTCACAGGGCAGACCAACGCGCGGGCGGACCACGCGGTAAAATCAGTAAAGTAGTTTTATTTACAACTAGCAACCCGCCTTCACTTCGCTTCGGTTATAGGTCACAGTCGTTTTACCCGTATAGTTCCCGTGGGAATACCTGATAAAATATAACCTAGTTTACGCCCTGATATTATAGCTTTCCATTGGTGAAAGAATTTTTGAAATCGGTCCAGCCGTTTTTTTTGAAGATTACCCAGAACAAACAGACAGACAGACAGACAAAAAAATTTTAATTGCTATTTTAGGCATAGGTGCCGTGCAAATAACCGTGTGAGCATGAAAAAAGCCTATTATTTTGACATTACAAACAGACACTCCAATTTTATTTATTGGCTATACCAATATGCGTAATACTCGCGTAATCATCGGAAGTCATTTAATTAAATGAGATTCAGTAATAAGTAATTCTAGTTCATAAGATGCGCGCGTGCGCTTACCGTAGCCCACCCATAAAAAAAAAAAAAAAAAAAAAAAAAGGTAGGGCTGGCCGTGGCCTAGGTAGTATTTGTAGTAGGCCAGATAGTATTTGTGGATCGGACAAAGCGTTGTCCTGCGTGGGATTAGAACCCGCCACACTGACACGGTAGATCGATATTTTAAGACGTTATCGATATTTTAGACGCCGCCTTGATTTTTTAGTTTTTCCATTTCGGCCATGAGCCGACCACCATATGACCGCGAATCAGGGGCGACTTTAACTGTTTCTATTAAGCCACTGGATCTCGATACAAAACTAATATGTATTAGACGTGGCCCGCATGGCCCTACAGACAAATACATTGTGTTTAGTTTTTAGTAAAAAATATTACTTATAAAAATATGTCATATAATGTCGGGACAAGATTTTCAATGTAAGTTCTGTAACAAAGGGTAGGTATGTGTGCTAGAGTATTATTTTATATGTTGTTATTTTTAAAACGATGCATTTCGGAATGAAAACTGTCACGATTTTAATAAAAAACAAGATAGAATCTAAAATCTCACAATAAATTAACATAAATACGCGGTTAAAGAAATTATAGTATGTTTTTTACTTTTTCGGCGATAGTTACATAAATTAAACTTCATATTGGTGCATTACAAACATAATTATTTATTTAAAGTTATTCAAATAAAATGAGACTTCAGATTGAGATAAATATTAATTTGGTTAATTAAATAATATTTTAAAGAATTTTGAGGTAAAATCCAATGAAAAAAAAATGATTTATTCGTTAAAAACTTGGTCCTGGTTTCGAAAAAAATATATGTTTTGTTTTTCGCTAATAATTGACCGATTACTTTAACGGCATGGCATATGCCGTTACTTGGACAAATAAATCGACTGCACCTTTTACCCTCGAGTACAATATTCCACTTCGAAACAACTATTCCTCTATTTTCCTTTAAAGCTCACAATAGTCTTTTGCGAGTCACAAATTGCGACACTCCCAGCCTACCAACCTTACACCCTACCTACATTTACATATACCTATTTAGGTTTATGTAACATTTACATATTTAAGTATAAGTAAATTTTGGTAATATTCGTCTCGTCTTATTGATTTTTGTAATATAGATAATACAAATAAATTTGTATAAATACCTGTAGGTTTATTTGCCACCAAAAACTATAGTGAATTGTAATAATATATTATTGAGCACAGATTTATATAAATACGTATGCACACGACCGTTTGATATTTGCTACAATGGCGAAGTACTTATCGCTTATAAAAATTGCAAGCATAGTAGATACTTATTTTACGCGCGGTTATATGTAGACATTCCCACACGTCGATAGCGTTGCCAATCTAGCAACTAAAATTATCATTACTACCACCATTGTTTATTATTATTTTATCTGTATGGTATATGTTTTCTACTATACGTAAATTTTAGGTAACGCTTAAGAGACGGTGATATACAATATTGAGGATGATTAATGCGGTTGCTATTTGAGAACTTAATTGTACTCTGTTAAACAATTTAAACCTTTTTAAACCCTTTTTTTTTTGGTAGGCGATGGTCTGAACATACTGAACGTAATCTGTCCGGGACAGCGAATGAGTGGCGTGCGGCCCCATAACCTACCGTATTTCCTTCTCATTGCCATTGAACCGATCAATGTTAAGATTCCTTCATCCGTGGCCAGCTCCGCGGGTTACCTTTTAGGGTACCGCCCGCTTCGACGCCCCATGAACGAAACAGTGTTGCCGGAGCGTCACCCTAACCCGGTCGGATTCTATGCTGGTGGCAGAATAATCCCCGATCCATTCAACCGCAGCCTTTTTAACCCTTAGACGCAGTATTGGAGTTAAAATTAATGGCAATATTTCAGGCATGCATTGTGAATTGCCATAAGCCTTGTGCAATGAAGCTTTGTCGTATATTAATGCCATTAATTTTGGTAAATTTGCCTTTTTAACTTAAGGTGCCATTCCAACCTCGGCTGCGGGTACAGGCAGCACATGCAGCGGCTGCACAAAGCCGACTGTGACAGCACGACTGGTTTTCTATATAATGGTATAGATTTCTGTGAAAAACATTCCGAACGCGGCTGCGGCAGTAGAACCATAGCTGCAAGTGATCTGCGACTTGCAGGCGCAGCCGATCGCAGACCAGTAGTGCTAGTTACGTCATTCCAATCTATTGAGACCAGTCCCAAGTAGTCGCTACTTGACGCCAATCGCACGAAAATAATTTGCAATCAAATTAGCGCTCATATTGAATAGAATCACACAATTTTTATTGGCTCTCAATATCTAGATTTAGCATCAATGTTTATTTCAAGAAAATGAGACTTTCGGAGGCTGAAGAAGATCAGTTAATTAATCTTATTACAAAATATCCTGTTCTTTTTGATACAAGCCACATGAAATATAATGTGGCTAAAGATACCGTCTGGAAGGAATTAATCGCAGCCTGCCGCAGCACGTGTAGCCAGCCTTGTAATCACTACCGGCTGCGAATGCACGCAGCGGCTGCGTGTCATGCACGTGCTACCTGCATCCGCAGCCTGCATCTACAGCCTGCAGCCGAGGTTCGAATGGTACCTTTACTCCATAAACTCACTGCTTGCATCCCTTTTGGAAAAGGCATACCGATTGACTATAAAATATTGGAATCCATTTAAAAAAAGAATCCTGTAACAAAAATATGGTTGTGAAAAGGATCCCATCATAAGCTTCGTTCGGTAAGCGAGAGAGCCGGAAGCCCAATTTTCTGAGGGTGTTTGCGTGTGGAGGGTTTTGGTGGTGCCCTTGGTATCACCGAGCCTCAATGCACGCATTCACACTCCCTTCAATTTCTTCGCGGTAGGCAGCGACCTTGTAGAGGTCCATGGGCGGCAGCAACACTTACCATCAGGTGTACTGTTTGCTCGTTTGCCACCGTTTGCAACAAAAAAAAAAAAAAGTATGTAGGTAAGTGTATTAAACTTTCAAAATTTATTAGTTAATATTTATTAAAATAATCAAACATAAACACTATTTTAACAATGCACAGTATATATACAGTGAACTTTTCACTAAACCCATTCAATTTCACTTATAAGAGATACACAGCATTATACGTCAACTGTATAGCTACAGATATATACCACTGTAAGCATGTCGGTGACGCAAACGCACGAGAATTCACCCCTATAAAACGTATTTAGTGTAGTAGTATCTAAGGCGTACAGCATACTGCGTTCGCGCCAGTCATAAGCATGTCGGTGACGCAAAACCCTAAGACTTTCGCCTACAAAAAATGCCCAAGGCGGCTAAAGAAATTTTCACTTCAAAAACTTCCTAGTAATACCGCGCCAAGTTTTACGCTGGCAACCTAACAGAATGATTCATTCCAGATATGACGAAGGCGAGCAGACAAATAAACAATATATAATAACAACAGACACATGGTCACGCATATATATAGCTTTTGATGTGAAAACTTATTCAGAACTTAAAAATCAAATCGCCGACACGATGTTTATTTATATTGCTTGCTTATATGACTAGACTTACGTGTAAAACACTATTTGAAGTGAATCGCCGGAAGCTAACAAGCGGAAGACGCCCATTTGTATTAAAATTATATCAACTTACAGAAATAATAATTAACTATTTACTCGATTATGCAATTAGCAATGAAATTATAAAACGATAATCAAGTTGATTGATAGTTGAGATGTACCCGAACTAGCCGTACCTATATGTGAGGCCAGCAGTGTTACTTGATAACACAAGTTTGTTATGCTTTCATTGTTAAGTAGATTTTAACGTTTATTTTACGAATGAGAAGCTACATTTTCAGCTAGTAACATAGGTTATACTTTATTATAGTATTCCCACAGCAACGGCAACTACGCGGTAGAAGACCCGATAATTTGACAGTGATTTATATTTTTCACCAATGGAAAGCTGTTTTATAAGCAACCATGTAGCTTGCTGATAAAACAGCTTAACAGGTTATTTCTTATCTCAGTATTCTGACAGGAATTGCGCCACGAAAAATTGATTTTAATTGGTGCTTTTATTTATCAATATTTTTCTGTCTCCTTTGAATAATGCGTTCTTGTTTTTGTTTTGAGATTAGGTATCAACAGACGGGTAACAATAGATTGATTTTATTTTTCTTATTGGAATTAAGCTCCTATAGCCATTTTTTTGCAAGGGCTATGATCAGCACACATGCCGTCCAGCTCCATCCGGGGTGACGTATCTCCTCTCTGTCGTCATTGGGCCGACCACCGATAGCAAATTACTTGTCCTCCGTGGTCGTCCCGAGCCTGTAGCTATTAGGGCAAAAAGCCCTGACTTTCGTCTTACACTTTCTTTACTTTTTTGTCTTCTTTCTTTACTTTTGTCTACAAATTAATTGATCAGAAGAATCTGCTGAGGAAACAAGATGCAATCTGCTTTAAGAGCTAGGGAATTAACTTCTCAGAGACAATAAAGGCTAGAGGACCATCGGAACCCCAAGCTATTTTAAGAACTTTTCAAACGCCTCTTTCATCGTAAATTTCTTTATATGAATAAGCTGAACATCAAGTTACTTTAAGAACTTTTGCGTCTCTTACAAAGCAAATTCGTTTAGATAAGCAAACTGAATGCTAAGCTAGTTTAATAGCTTCTAAAACGTCCATGCCAACGCAAATTTATTTAGGTGAGCAACTGAATGGTAAGCTACTTTAAGATCTTCTGAAACGGCTATTCCAACGCAAAGGACAATGGGCATTGCGGCCCATGAGCGGCCATCAATGAAACTAGTGTCATTTGAAAGGGGAGATCTTTGACAACAAATATTGTTCAAGGAGTACTATGAAATACCGTTTGGGAAAAAAATATAGTTAAAATACTAATATACTATTATTAAAATACTATTTTTTTTTTCATTATTATTTATGTATCCTAATATTCAATACTTTTTCTATTAGAGGTCTAAGAACCTTTGTTAAAATCGGTCTCGCCATGTTTCATGCGTCAACCAATCAGCGACGAGCGCCGCTCGCACTCGGCGACTCGGCGATTACCGTTATGCTCGAGCGCACAGCGCAGTCCATCGTTGACATTTGTTTCGTTGAGTACTGTGCAATTATTATTGTTTGACAATTTCTTTTGACTCTGGCTTGCATATCGGACTTGTTAATATCTATCTTGGTGACTTGTGCTCGTTTTTTTTGACTTTTTTTAAGCAGATTCCTATAACAATGGCAGATAATCGCCAAGTGTGTATTTTATGTAATCGATCCGTGATAAACAGAAGAAGATACGAAATAACCCGTGCTCGGTTTGAAGAACATCCCGCTGTAGGCCAATATATCTTTGAAGCTCTTACCTCTGAACATCAGGTAAGTACATCAAACGAAATCATTATTTCTTAGTTGTCACGTCAACAATTTAACTTGAGGTGGTCACAGTGTTTTAACTCTCGCGCATTGAGATTACATTTCGCTGTAAGTAGTAAGTAAACTGTTACCGACGCGGCGACGTTGTCGTTCCGTTTGATCCACGGGGCGAGAACGGGATAGAAGTATCGGTATTTACGTATGAGTAAGCGAGATAATTAATACTGCTTAGGCAATCGAGTAAAATATTTTTCTTTATATTTCGCTTTGTTTGAACAGCGTTCAATGAAAATAACTAAGCGTTTTAACTAATTGTAATACTCTCATTTTCAGATACAATACAATGGTCAGGAGTACATTTGTCGACCATGCTGGCAACGGGCAGAAAGAGCTGCGCAGCCAAGAGAAGACCGTCCACACGAATGTGCATTACATATTGAAGAATATTCAAGACTCCCTAATACAGCAACGCGTTGTATGTATGAAAACTGCAGACGAACGGATCTCCGAAAGATTCCGGATAACATTAAAGTGACATTCTTGATTCATTTTAATTTTTATATTCCAAATAGTGCAAGAGTTTGCGATCATCATTTGGTATCCAATGATTGGGATCAAATAATTGACAGCCCTAACTTGCTCCACGACTTCAATGCCACACATTTTGTGCATATCATGAGCCTCATGAAAATCGCGGTGCTTCGAGGATCTATACTAGATTTTGATAATATAGATGACATGGACCCAAATGAAGTATACATCCGATTAGGCGTTAGTCGAGACCAATTTATGAATATTTTGGAACAAACTCCTTCATTGTCGAACGTATCAACACGCCCGAAAACATCTTTGGCATGCTACTTAATGAAACTGCGAAGCGGTGAAGCAAATGAAAGGCTGGCGACGCTTTTTAATATGAGCCGTAGAACCCTAGAACGACATTTAACGTTCGCCAGAGACTCTCTTTTACTGGACTTTGTTCCCCGGCATCTTGGTTATGATCATCTCAATAGAATTGATGTAGCTAACCGAAACCTACAAGTTCCAAATGCAATTTTTGGAAATGCAAATGCCTTAAACAGAAAGGCAATTGTGATAGCAGACGCCACTTATATATACAACATGTAACATAATAAACGCACACCCTCAAACACCCCAATTAGAATATAATGATATAAACGCAATGCATACACCAAATATTATTTATATGTACGTTAACATTGTTTATTTGTGGAATTAGTTATTCCCATTTCGTGGAAATAAAATGGTCACCGATTGACTAACTCCGAGTGCCGCCCGACAATAATTACCTACTTGGTAATAATAGGTACACGAAATAACTACATTATGCTTTATGATAGTAAATATTTACGATTCTTCTTTCCATCACACTTTTCAGGCTTTGGATTGTCGACATTGAATAATTTTGTTCAATGTGAAGCCAATATTTCGTAATTACTGATTTGTTAAACTACAAAATTTGTAAATAAGAATTATTAAACTGCTGATAAAGTGTGATTTGATTAGATGCCAAAATACCTACGACAAAGTTAAACAAAGTCGGCGTAAAAGGTGTGAATCGAAATATTTACAATAATTTAAAGATCGTAAACAAACTTAGTTTAATTTGCACTCACACGGCGTTGTCGTTTTAAAACATTTTCAAAATGTCCACCGCCTTGTTTAATGCACTTTAATGACCGTTTTCGTAATTGTTGTTTTATTTTAGATAATACTGCAGTGTCGCTTTTCACTTTTTCAAAGGCGGTTATTATCTTACTTTTTAGTTCCTCGGCACTTGTTGTCTCTGTGTTATAAACAAGCGATTTAATTCGCCCCCACAAAAAAAAGTCGAGTGGCGTCAAATCAGCTGATCTAGGAGGCCCCTGGACAGGCCCTCGGCGACCGATCCAGCCTTCTCCGTACTCGGCATGAAGATGCTGGCGAACACTCCAGGTGAAATGCGCGGGGGCACCATCGTGTTGGTAAAATACCTCTTGTAAATGAACAAGAGGTACATTCTCTAATAGAGAATGTAGTTTCTCGCAAAAACAGTAAATATAATTCTTCTTCTCGCGTTAAATGTTCTACACGCTAGTGCCACATTATCATCACACCGTGCCAAAGTTCACACCATTTCCGTGTATTGAACGTTGGTATACCGAAAAGACATAGCGAAATGCGGGATTAAGATATTTTATTTGCACTTTACAATTGACCTCTTATCGATAAGGTTCACGCGGCGTGACTGACCTGACTTGTCCCAAACATATTCTTCTTTGATCGGCGCCGGCGCAGCCGTCTCGCTCTATTGTAAGGTTATTAAGCCGCCGAAAGAAAGAGAAAGTAATTATTTTGTATTAGGTAGGTACGTGGCTTTCTTTTATGTACTGTAGTGTTGATGTGTGCCGGCTGTCGCTTTAGGTATTTGTAAGACTATTAGCCTTGAAATAAGTATCAGATTTCTTTAATTGAATGATGAAATTTGCTTACTAATTTAATATTTCATTTTAAAAAGTCTTAATACCCTGATTTTCGTTTCTATGAACTGTTTAGCTAGCTGTGTAGGATGACTGTAATTTACTGAGTTCTAACTAAATTTGAGAAAAAAAATTAGCTACATAAAAAACAATCAAAATCGATTCAGATACCGATTCTGAACAAATTACTTTCAGGGTGTGCGTTAATTATGTTACATGTTGTATATACAAAAGTCCGCAAACTATTTATTCCAAAAGCGATCATATAGTCTACACAAATACACGAATTTGTTGAAACCGTTTTTAATAGTGTGCTGCGATGGCCACATTTTAGATGCCTTTGGGCCATATTCAGCCATAGAATCAGATGCACAAATAATGAAAAATATGATTGACGACGAAGGAAATCCTTTCCATTGGTTTTTTGAACATGGAGATGTGTTCATCTTAGACCGTGGGTTTCGCGACGTAATCGACGACTTACATGCCTATGGTTATGAAGCTCACTTACCGAAAACAAAAAATCGAGACGAAGATCAATTGACGACAGAACAAGCGAATAAGTCTAGGTTGGTTACTATGTGCCGCTGGGTTGTTGAAGTTATAAATGGTTGGTTCAAACGCGATTTTAAACTATTCCGACAAGACTTTTTCAATCGTGCTTTGCCTCATATGATGACAGATTTTAGAATAGGTGCTGCATTATTGAATGCTTGCAGAGAACCATTGTCAGATAACGTTCACGCTGAAACATTTATAGAAGTTATAAACCAAAGAGTGAACCAACCAAATAACCTAGCAGAGTATGTCCTAGCCAACAACCTTAATCGTAGACGGGCTAGTTTCGATAGCATTACAGGAAACCAACCTAACATAAGTGATTTTCCTTTGCTGACTGAGGACGATTTAACCATTTTTGCACTTGGTACATACCAAGTGAAGCTAGCCCGCAGCTATTATGCGGAGCATGTGCGACAAGGTCTCTATAATATAGAAACGTATAGGGACCCCGATGTTACAGGCCTAGGCAGGTGCGGCATCACAGCAACAAATGTTTGGCTGCTAAGATGTCGAATACAATCTAGACATACTAGGTCAAAAATATATTATTCGTACATTATAGTAGATAGAGAGAAAAGCGGCAGAGAAGCCATAGAAAACTACTATTGCAGTTGTCTAAGCGGTAAGCGCACTCTTGGTTGCTGTGCCCACATTATGTGTGTAGTGTGGTATTTAGGGTGGGCGAGAAACCAAGAGGAAGATATCCGTTTACCAGCTCATTTTTTAAACGATATTATTGTAGACGACAATTGAATCCCATCATTTTCTTTTTTTAAAGGAATACTAGCATTATATACGAGCATTGTATATGTGTCTGTCAATAAATCGATGTATTTAATAACCAATTAACCTTTAGTTTTATTTAATCCATCATTATCTTATACTTAGACATGCATTACGTTTTATCATTTACGTACTTTCGGTTTAATTAATTCGATTTTTTTATATGATCAACGCTTTATAACTTTTTATCTAAACAAGTTGCCGAAATACTTTTTTGCAGTCTTAATATATACATAATTGTCGACTAAAAAATATATAGGACAAATGTGGCCGCCGATGGGACAAGCGCCATACATTTTTGCCCATTGTCCTTTGTTTAGATAAGCAAGCTGAACGCTAAACTACTTTAAGAGCTTCTGAAACGCCTATTCTAACGCAAATTCGTTTAGATAAGTAAACTGGACGGTAAGCTACTTTAAGAGCTTCTAAACTGCCTATTCCAACGGAAATTCGTTTAGATGAGCAAACTGAACGCCAAGCTACTTCAAGAATTACTGAACCGCCTATTCCAACGCAAATTCGTTTAGATGAGCAAACTGAACGGTAAGCTACTTTATGAGCTTTTAAAATGCCTATTTCAACGCAAATTTGTTTAGAAGAGCAAACTGAACGTCAAGCTACTTTAACAACCTCTGAAACACCTCTTCCAATGCAAATTCGTTTAGATGAAGAAACCGAACGCTCAGCCACTTTAAAAGCTTCTGAAATGCCTTTTAAAATGTAACTATGTTTAAGAAGGCAAATCGAAGCAGAATATAAGAGTAAGGGATTCCCCAGGAGAATTGGAGGCGAGAAGAAACATTGATGCACAAATGCAAACCTTACGCCGTCGAAATTTTGTGCGTAACAATTAGTCCGTATTTAAATAACAGAAGACTTCGATATGACTTTATAATATAATATCATAATCATTGTTTAATTATTAATTATTGATACCTTGAAAAATAACGCAAGTTTTGCGACGCTTTAGAATGTAAAGACGAGATGCCTGGTGTAACGTTGAACTTTCGGTCACGTCACATTAGGCTGTATGCGTGTGTTGTTGTTCCCTGTGCCTATGGCGGTAGGTGATAAAAAAAAATGGTTGACATTTGAGTTGACTTGTCAAATGAGTCGGCACTTTTCGATCCGGCCTTTACAATGTCGAGATCATATTTTTTTAAATTCTGCATTATCAGAGTCCAATCTGCGTTCCTTATACAAAAGATTGTTACTTAATTATGGACGGCCTTATACACCTTATGGGTGAAGCCATATTTTTTAAGTTTTTTTTTCTTTCTTACGTCCTTTTTCGTTCGTACTTTGGATATTTCTTCTCTTCGTGTATCATGCCATGGATTGGTGGCGTATAAATTCTTCTTTCGCCTTTATGTCGACCAACATTCATGGAACTGCCATTTGCGATGCCGAATATTGAAGCGTGGAATGCTTGCTAAAGTGGTTTACGTCGACACCGTAATTGACGCCGCGCGATACTGGAGGTTTAAATTGCTTTTACAGCATAAAAGGTATTCAATTAAATTTTGTTATTTTTCTCCTCTATTGCAGACATGACCCACATTAGAGTTATTTAAACTTTTATAAATAAGTATGTATTAGATTAGTTTATTAAATTTCAAGTGTATCATAATTGCTCTCACAAGGAAAATAAAGTTATGGAAGGCTCAGGTTGCATTTTCTTTAACTGTTCCCTTTGGACCCTTCCGAGAAGTTAAAGTTCAATGATTCTTGTCCGGCACTATAGAGCTTCATCTGGCGCCCGATTAACTTACCTTTAGTCTACTTTATTTGATGAAGCGCTGACCCCTTGGTATGTATAATAATATTTTAAATTTTTAAACAACTCAACTAACATGTATCTTTTTTAATTTTTTTAATATTACACTGGGTGCTGTTTGAATAGAAAAGTTTCGCTTACCTTATTTGGGGAACCAGACGAGCCTTAAAAATCTCTATATTTATGTGATACAAACGGGTCGACGTCATTTTTAAGTAAAATCAGAAAATATAACTCGGGCTTCCAAATGACACTATTTGGTGTAAATAAAATGATAAAACTACCCGGACTTTAACAACGTTTACTCTACAGACCAGATATATCATCAAATAGGTTAATTTTTTCCAGCAGATTAATTATCTGCATAATGCATCTGCTGTAAAAAGCGAAACAATACATTTTTAAACAACATAAAACACCTAAATGGACAAGCACCAAAATTTTTGTAGGACTGTTTTATACGTGACAGAAAAAATAAACTTTTATTATCAGCATATTGAATAAGTCGAAAAAGAAACAGTTTTCAAAATTCAAGCGGTGTTAACATCTTGATAAATATCTTCAAAACTGCAATACAAAACTGGCCCTTAGACGATTACAAACCTCCGCACTAATTGGACTCCACGTGGCGAACATGAGAAGCGTTATAATGCACCCATGACTAACGAAGCGCTGCTTTGATTACTAGCCCGATTCTCTCCCTGAGACATACTATTACGAGCACACGACATACTATTACACACACATAATATGTTGAGTATACTTTTAAAGAGACTTAAGGATAAAATTCTAGAGATTAATGAACCATGGTAAGAGAAACTAAAAGGTTGCATACAAATAATATATAAATGTGCTATAACATTCATCGTGCAGTACTTTTCAGACTCGCCATTACTTTCTTTTTTAAATCAACATGGATCTTGACAAAACACTATTTTCTATTAATATACTACAATGGAATGCACAAAGTCTCCGACCCAAAAAAACTTGATTTTGAAGCAATTTTGAGCCAGGAGAAAATTCATGTGGCAATCATAAGTGAGACTTGGCTTGACCCGCATAGTAGTTTCCATATAACCGGTTATAATACTCATAGAAAAGACCGGTGTGATGGATTTGGAGGTGTAGCAATTTTAACCCATTATTCCATAAAGGTGCAAACATGCTATATTTTTGCCCACCGAAACGGGCGCTTTGAAATGGTGCAGATTAAAATACTAAATTGCAAACATCTACAAAATATAATCTCTTTTTACTGCCCTCCGAATATCAACACATCTTCCGCAGATTGGGATCACATCTTTTCACGATTCAGTCAAAAATCACTTGTAGCAGGAGATTTTAATGGGCATCACTCGAATTGGTCATCCAAAACAGATGCAAGGGGTGGCCTTATATTAGACAGCGCGCTAGAATATGGCTTTGTGACAATCAACAATGGGAGTCCCTCGCGTTTAAAATTAGTAAATGGATCCATACAGAAAACATCTCCCGATATAACATTTTCCACTGCTGATATTGCAGTAAGATTTGACTGGAAGGTTACGAACGAAACCCTTGGCAGCGATCATCGAATAATCAAGTATAGCATATCAAACAGTCTATCATATAACACCAAATTTCATAGGAATTTTAAGAAGGCAAATTGGACCACATATAAACTCGTATTACAGAACAGCCTTTCCACGAGTGCCATAGAGTCAGAGTCCGATCATCAAGCTGCATACGAGCTATTTACTTCGAAATTATATCAAGCTGCCGACGAATCAATACCTAACTGCAAAATTTCAAGTAACCCTATAAGACCTAATAGATTTATCCCAAAGCCATATTGGTCACAAGAGTTATCCAAAATAGTTGCGGAGCGACGTTTGGCATTGTCCAAATTTAGGAAAAATCCAACCCCTGATAACCTTGTTACATTACAGATAAAAGTAA
Source organism: Lymantria dispar (assembly GCA_032191425.1). Classification (NCBI taxonomy): domain Eukaryota; kingdom Metazoa; phylum Arthropoda; class Insecta; order Lepidoptera; family Erebidae; genus Lymantria; species Lymantria dispar. Next base: position 32,307,829 of record CM063456.1, on the reverse strand, counting down.
GAGAAGCTCGTTATTCAATTCGTTGTGCAAAACGTAGATCATGGCAGTCCTTCTGCAACAGTATAGATAGCACAAGCTCCTCTACTGAAATGTGGGCACGTATGAGATGGGTTAAAGGCTATCGATCACTCAAACCGAGTATAGACCGAGATCAGTGTGAAACGTTGATTTGTGGATTGGCACCGGACACGGTCACCCCTGAGAAACCCGTATTCACATCAAGCAATAGTGATCTTGGCATCCCGATTACAACGAACGAAATTGAAAACTGTATCAAACGATCAGACAGTGCTCCAGGTAACGATGGTATTTCATATTCCATGATCCATAATCTACCTGATATAGGTAAGCGTGCCCTCGCCTCTCTTTATAACCGATTTTTATTAGCTAGTTTTGTGCCAAATCAATGGAGGGAGATAAATATAGTGGCGATACCAAAACCATCTAGTGGTAATGGAATACCAACTGGTATCAGACCTATAGCACTGATCTCCTGTTTATGTAAAATACTCCATGGAATTATTGCAAAGCGTTTGGAATGGTTTCTTGAGAATAATTGTTTACTCTCAGATGAAACAGTAGGATTTCGTAGATATCGATCACGTGTAGACAATCTGGCCCGAATTGTCTCACGCATACAGAGTGGTTTTGCGGAAGGAACTCCCACTGTTGGCTGTTTTATAGATATTGAAGGGGCCTATAATAATGTAAATCTAACGTGCCTATTAAAAATATTGGATGGTCTTAAAGCGGGTATTGGTTTATGTAACTACCTGTGGGAGTATCTACATAAAAGGAACCTCTCGATAACATTAGATGATCAGACAGTTCTTAATCGCACCACGGGCATAGGCATTGCTCAGGGCGATCCATTATCTCCAATCCTCTTCAATGTAGCGACTGTTAAAATCTGTCAAAATATTACTCAGGTCTTTATCTCACAATACGCGGATGATTTTGTTATTTATAGTTCACACAGCTATCTACCCAAAGCTATAGATAGTATTCAAAGGGCGTTGACAACCTTCTGTAACCTAATGGGAGAAATAGGTCTTACTATATCATTTAGAAAAACTAAAGTGTGCGTGTTCAGTAGAGGTAAAAGAAATGCAACAGTGAATTTAAAACTAGAGGATAACAATATTATTCAGGAGGTAGATAGTGTTCGATATCTGGGTGTATGGTTGGATAGAAGTTTGAAATGGGGTCGACACATTAATGACGTTAAAGAAAGACTGCTTAAATTTATAAACGTTTTCAAGGTTCTTGCAGGTGGAAGTTGGGGTATCCACCCTAAGCATCTTAGACGACTATATATATCAATAATGCGTAGCAGACTTGATTATGCGAGTTTTCTATATGATAATAGCATTAAGAGTCACCTCCAAAAACTAGAAACAGTCCAAAATATTGCTATGCGGGTGATTGGAGGTTACATCAGAAGCACGCCTATTCACGTGATGCAAAGTGAGTTGTATCTATCACCCTTGCACATACGCAGATATTATCTTGCAAGTAAATTTTATTTGAAAGCCAGATCAATTGATAGTAACATTAGTGTGAAGGTGATAGAACAACTAGAAAATCGTTGTAGGCATCAGTATTGGTCGAGAAAAAAATTGCCATTGTTATCGGCAATCCACTCAGAACTAAAATACCTTTCAATATATTCATCAAGTAGATTACCTATGCATTCTATGTATACATGGCCTTCCAGGTTTAATCTTTCTAAAATAGTTAAAACTCATATTGAAGGCGTTGATATGCCCAAAAGGTTACATGACACAACGAGACTACAAAATCGATGTAATTTATTTTTCAATAACTTGTATGACTCTTTCTGTTGTATTTACACCGACGGGTCTAAAGAAGGGATGAGATCAGGAGCGGCTTTTTTCGATCCTCAAGCTAACGTTAGAGCTAAATTTCAAATTAAAGCACACATATCAATCATGCACACCGAGTTGATTGCTATATCGGAATCAATTTAATTCAATTCTTATATTTTATCACTAGATTATGCAAAGTTTGTCGTTTATTCTGACTCGAAAAGTGCGCTCCAACATTTGGCTCGGTTAACCTCGAACATTCGAGGTCTCCCGATAGCCTATACCATCCTAGATACGATTCAAAAGATTCGCAACTCTAATAAATTGATTATTATTCAATGGCTACCTTCTCACATTGGCATCATGGGTAACGAGGAAGCCGACTGTGCAGCCCGGCAAGCTATCGAAGAGGGTATTTTCTATAACTGTTTGGCCGTACATAGTGAAATTTTATTCAAGGTCAAAGAGATATGCCGCCTTAAATGGAGTGAATATTTTGACGAGAGATCACAATCAAAAGGTATTTGGTTTAAAACTATCCAGTGTGAACTTCCTCGTTATCCATGGTTAGATAATATAAATCTTTGTAGAAAACAAATTATCACCCTGCTAAGATTACGTTCGGGACACATACCGACAAATAAATTTAAATATCTACTGAAGTTGTCAAATACGCCAAACTGCACCAATTGCAACATGGTTGAAGACGTACATCATGTACTGACGGAGTGTGTCCGGAACGCGGTCCAGCGCCGTAGTTTATTGCTGTTTAATAATAATTATAATGTGGGTATATGCAACAGTATTTTGTCATCGCCTTTGTCGAGCGATGCCAAGAAATTGTTAAATTTGTATTTGTCCATTGCGACAGAAAATTTATAATATTTGTCCTTTTTGTTTTTATTTTCTATTGTTGTTATAGCTACTTAGTTGTTAAGTTAAGTTATGTATAGGGGTGACATAGTCAGCCTGTGGCTAAAACCCCAAATAATAAATTGAAAAAAAAAAAAAAATAATATGTTGAGAGAAGGAAAACTCGAAATAAAACCCTATACCAACACGTCTGACCAGCGTGGTATAGTAGGTCAATTACCCTTCTATTATGGAGGAGGCCCGAGCCCAACAGTGTGACGTATATGAGCTGAGATGATGATGAATATGCTGACACGTGTGGCCGATACTCAAAAGTTTATAATATAGTTTGTAATACCTATTAAAATTCAATAAAACTGAGCCGTGATATTTATTTTTCACTCATTAATCAAACAACAAAACGGACAGTTTATGAGTTTACATCAAAGAAATAACCAAAAGATAGCAGGTGCACGGTACAGCCGTGACACTACTGACCAATGGCCATACAGCACTTGCCGGTTTGAAAATTGACGTTGAATCCTGCACATGCAGATTCACACATCTACCATTTTAGCAAAAAAAGCTCTTGCGGTAAGATGCTTCAACAATGTAAGCGTTTAGTATGTGGTGAACGTGTAATGTAACGTGCTCATAAATACTATAGAAGCGTTAACTCGGACTCTTTATTATTTACGGGATAATGCAGTATGGAAGGTATTGTAGTTTTATAGGCTGGATATTGCCGACAAACTCTCTCAGAAAACTAGAGAAGTACATCAGCAGATGAAATCAAATCCGTATTAAATCATCCAGCTTATGGGTGAAAGTTGAAACATTCGATTATAAAGCGAATATGAGAGTTCTTCTTCATAATAACGTAGATGCAGAGATATGCAGAGATGCTATTGAAAATCGGTGAAAGATGTTTGGACGCAGATACTGAAGGTTATATTTTACTTTCCAAAGAAGTTTGTAATTTAGTAGAATATGATATACATCTTACACCAAGGCTTACTCATTAGTTATGGAACCATGTTCGAATAAGGAGAAGCCAGAGCACGGACGAATGTTGCACCGACGCCAACAGTTCGACAGCGGGGCCAGTCCCAGCCTGCGCAGCTCAATGACGTTACATTTACATTTGACCAAATTAATAATTATTATTATGTTATATTGACATTTGTTTTCAACTTAATTAATTTTATCTTTTATTATCGTGTATTGAATTCTGTATTTACTTAAGTTACTATTTTTTGTGTTTTTTATTCATATTTTTATACCTATTTTAGGATTAGCAATATGTGCGGTTCGACGTACATGTTTTGCTTGATATGTAGTTTACTTGTAATTGCTATGTAAATGACCCGTGCAAAGCTATACGGCAACCGCAACACACATAGCATAATACTTGTACTTTACTTAAATATAACTTTACTTAAATCTGTGTAGTTTTTTGTGTTCAACATCGGTGTACGGGATTAACTAGAACCGTACATATTACTCGAGTTTACCGGGACTTGCAATAGAATTTAAATTGTATTCAGTTTTTTTTTGCCTCAGCTCATATACATTTCACTGCTGGGCTCAATTCTCCCCAATAGGAAGAAAATTTATCGTATTGATTCGTATTTTCCTTCTCTTGCACTGCACAGATATTATATACATTATATCCCTTAATTATAACGACATCCACGGGCAAGATAGGGAGTGGTGATTGTATTCTTACTCCGTCACCACGCAGTACGGTTCAGTGTGTTATGTGCTGGATACAGTTATGTCCTTGATAATATTGGCGCCTAAATAGAAATGATATCGTGAATAGAATCAATTCCAAAATGATAAAATACGTGCAGGTCGAATTGAAAGAATATTTATCAATAGATTCAGACATGGATATGGAACAAAGCACTTCACATCCAAGGGAATCTTTACATTTGCTTAACTTTCGAGTGTCACATACACTTCAACTGATACTAAATGGACTAGTTACGATATTGCGAAAGCCTGATACTTCAAGACTATGAAATGGAAGGAGGCTTCGCATCACGAAATTGATGCCGATTATAATCAGTGTTAATATTCCATCAGGTACTAGAAAGGAGAATAGTTATCCCGGTATTCCTACGGGAACGGGAACTACGCAGGAAAGATAACTAAAACTGAAGCGAAGCGAGGGCGGGTTGCTAGTATTACATAAAAAATCAGCACATTGATTCAATATAACACTATAAAATACTAAAATAATGAAAAAAATATAAAAGCGCTACAGTAAGTAACTGTAAATGTAATATCTGTCTACAGTCGCGGGCCGGTCCGTCCGGGGTAGTACCACGCTCTCGCAGAAAATCGACGTCTGAGTAGTAGCATTTTTTTACTGCACTTCGTTCGGTGAGCGAGAGAGCCGGAAGCCCAACTTTCTGAGGGTGTTCGCGTGTGGAGTGTTTTGGTGGTGTCTTTGGTATCACCGAGCCTCAATGCACGCATTCACACTCCCTTCACTTTCTTCGCGGTAGGCAGCGGCCTTGTAAAGGTCCATGAGCGGCAGCAACACTTACCAGCAGGTGAACTGTTTGTTCGTTTGCCACTGCTTGCAATAAAAAAAAAAGGTGGACCGCAGCAGATCTGGACACGAATAGATTTATATACGAAATTAAATGAGTGCAGTATTACCCATTGTAACGTAACTAACCACGACGACCAAATGGAAAGTAACATTTGGTTTAGTGCGGAAAATCTGCTCGAAGAGGCAGATCTGCTACTGCGCGTCGCTGCGCTTAGGCGCGTCGCCAGTGTATGAAGCGCCTATGGTGAGACTTATATTATTTGTAACATCTTATGTAACCATATTTGGCAATAATAAATTGATTGATTGATTGAACTTTGTGTAGCCTGTTCGTGTGTATCCAACGCAAGAAAACTTCGCATATTTGCAACCGACAGCAAATCATATCGTATATAGTAGCATCCAAGAATGGGTCACCGATGGCAAAGCCAGTGACCCGCCTAATTAGCGCCAGAGAAAAGTTGTGACCTCGCTCGCCCTCCCCCTCCATCACACTGGACGGATAGGACCGTGCATGAAGAATAGCCTGCCGCCAAAAAAAGATCATCCTAGATTAATATTCTGTTCCGAGTTCTATTAAACTTAGCTCGCGCTAGTAATTCTTATAATATAATGGCAATATAATAATAAAAAAGAAATGTTTTAGATTTTAGTTTTTCTACGATGTCTTTGAAACAAATGAACCCGTTTGGGGCAAACGACGCAAATAAAATAAAAACTCGATTCAATCGCGATTTGCCCAGTTTTTGAGAAAAAACACTATTAGGATTTTAGTTTTTCTACGATATATTTGAAACGGCGACCAACGCAGACAAATGGACTAATTTTAATGCGATTTGCAGCGATCGACTATTTGAGATCAACGTAGTAAACACCTTACAAAAACTCGTTTCCACCTGACTTTGTCGAGTTATTGAGAAAAAAACAATATTTTGGATTTTTGTTTCTCTACAATATCTTTGAAACAAATGAACCAATTTCAATGCGATTTACGATGATTGACACACATTTTTGAGATCGACAAACTAACAAAAAATAGATTTCATCAGAATTTTCACAGTTATTAAGAAAAATCACTATTTTGGCTTTTAATTTCTCCAAGATATCTTTGAAACAAACGAAAACACCAGTATTACATCATTTGCCGTCATACCATTGAGACAATTTAACTGCCCAGATGCACCAATAAATGTTTCACACCTGAGTTTTAGAATTCGCTTCAAAAACGGCTAGTTGTAACAATTATTACCTTCCACTTGTAGAGGCTTATTAGACATAACAGTAGACGTTGATAACTTGATGCAATTATCTGGTATTAATGTAATTGTTGAAAGACAATCAAACAGACATTTTTTGCAGAGAGAGATTTAATATAACTACCCAGTGGTCTCCGAGTGGACGAAATTAGGCCATAATTCCTTTAAATTATTTTTTCTGCTACGCAATTTTCTTTTAATTATCTATTTGAATGATTGTATATTGAGCAAGCTGTATTTCACTAATAACTAATACATAAGCACAAATGTCTATTAGACATTGTCATCATAATTATGATTGTTTGACATTCAGTTAGACCAGAGATTTTATCCGTAAGCAAAAGTGTATAAGGACTTTTGACGCGAATGTCAAAATGTCCTGTAGCGCTTTTATATTTTTTTCATTATTTTAGTATTTTATAGGGTTATATTGAATCAATGTGCTGATTTTTTATGTAATACTAGCAACCCGCCCTCGCTTCGCTTCAGTTTTAGTTATCTTTCCTGCGTAGTTCCCGTTCCCGTAGGAATACCGGGATAAAATATAGCCTAGTTTACTCCCTGACATTATAGCTTTTCATTGGTGAAAGAATTTTTGAAATCGGTCCAGCTGTTTTGAAGATTACCCGGAACAAACAAACAGACAGACAAAAAATATAAAGTGTATTTTAAGCATATGCATAGTGCAAATAACCATGCGAGCATGAAAAAAGCCTATTATTTTGATATTACAAACAGACACTCCAATTTTATTTATTGGTATAGATAATGTCGATAAAATGTTGAAATAAGATATAATAGTGAATTACGTGCATTTTTATATTCTGCCAAAATTCCTAGAAGAGCCATAGATTGGTTGTCAGCACCTAATCAACGGTAACGACTAAAACTAAAATACGAAGACTGAAGACGTGAAGAATATATAGGTATATTATACTCGAAACTGGCACCGATAGCTAATAATTGTAGCTTATCGCCATTAATCAAGAAGAAGAAGAAGACGAAAAGTGTATAAGCGTTGGTGTGTGGGTGTGTGCGTGTGTGTAGCGATTGCATGGTAGTGTGCGTAATGCCTTTTTAATTAATTTAATGTATTTCTAATACATTATTATATGAAATTTCACTTTTATGCACTTCTCATTATATACTTCAAATGTGCCAAATTTTATACTTGTCCATCCACGCAATTTTCGTAAAAGGGGGTAAAAAAATTTTCACTTCACGTATTAATATGTGGGGCATTTCACGACAAGCGGACAACCAAAAAAAGGTGAGGTCGTGAATTTTGTTTATACTCTGGTCAGTTATACTTCTAATAGACGTGGATGTATACACACAATTTTTTTTTTCGTATGATGCTTTATTGCTGAGTTATGAGATTTTGAAAATTTACTACGAATGAAATCATGAATTTTTGGACGCTTATTATCTGTATCAATTAATTTGTAAACAAAACTAAAGAGTACCTATTGTTTCTTATAGTTAAAAAGTTGAAGTTTTTAATTTATTAGTCAAATTCTAAATTTGAAGTTTTTTACGTATAGTAAAGCGGAAGTGAACATTTCTAATCGATATTTCAGTAATTTCGACGCTTTTTATTTTAAATATTTTTACCTTGAATTCAAGCTTTTTATGTATTAATTCTTCATTAAAAAAATAAAACGTGATGAGTTAGTTATAGTACATACACATAGCTATGAGCACTTTCTAAGCATCGGATTTATGCACTAACACGCTAAAATACTACGCTATTAAAATTTCATTCCTTTATTCTAATACGCAAAAATATAAAAATAAACAATTTCTTTCATTCTTCACAAAAATAATCAAGATTCATGTACATTAAGATGCATGTGTCGCTATACCTTAACGCTCGCCTTCATCTCAGCTCGTACATGTCCCATTGCGAGCCTCGAACCTCTTTCACAATACTAAGTTCCCTCCATTTGATCTACCATATCATGCTGGACCCGTTGGTACAGGCTATTATATCAAATTTTCTTGCATAAATGTCAATTGCATATTATGTCCCTTTTTCATAGACAATATAGGGAGGTGGTAAATTCTTACTCCCACATCATCATTATCATCATTATCACAGCTCATACACGTCCCAGTACTGGGCTTGTGTGGTGAGTGATTAAGAACAATTCACCACTCCCCATCTTGATCCTGGATATCGGCAAAGATGACTAAGGGATATAATATGCACATAAGATCTGTGCAAGAGAAGGAACACTCGAAATGAAACCCTATACCAACATGTCCTGGGTGACAGGACTTTAGGCCGGCACCCGCAGAGGCTGACCACGCGACGGCGACCGACGTCCCGGCACAAAGATGTCTAGAGGTGAGGGTACCCGAAAGAGTATTCCGTCGGGCCGACCACTGACGACAAGTCACCCTGCTCCGGTGGTCGGCCCAACGACGAAGGCACCGTTTCCCGCGCGCCCCGGACGGAATGGACTGCGTGTGCGCTTATCATAGCCCACTCATAAAAAAAAATACCAACATGTCTGACCAGCAAGGTATAGTAGACTAAATTGCCTCCTATTATGGAGGAGTTCCGAGCCCAACAGTGAGAAATATGTGGGCTGCGATGATGATGACGATGACTGGTCTCAAGCCTCCACCATATTGGGAGCGAAATTGATCCAATATACCAAGCTGGTCAGGCGGGTTGGTATAGGGTTTTATTTCGACTTTTCTTTCTCTTTCATTATTGTTATATGCACAGCATATCCCTTAGTAGACTTTTAGGATACCCACAGGCAAGAGAGGAGATTGTGAATTGTATTTAGCTCATTTTATATAGAGTGGACTCGCGGTAATCCCCTGTCTAATCTGGCACTTGTAATCCGACATGTCTAGTTTTATTGAATATTTTTTCGTCAAATTTTGCTAATATTATATAAGTAATGCATGATTGAACACGTTACAAGTTGTACGCGGCACTATTATTGTGATTTTGTTTTGATTCTGATTGTTTAGTTTGAATTTGACTACATGTAATAGCGGTACGGCCTAGCGTACGTTCAAAGTTTAATTTTTCATTATACATACAGGTTGTCCCGTAAGTAATAGATCAACGAGCTATGAGGGGTAGCGAGACTTATTATCTAACAAAATACTCAAATTTATTGTCCTAGGTCTTGTAGTTTTGAAATTAGGATTTTTTTATTAAATGTGATGAAAATGTCATCCATGTATGCTAAATATTAAATTTTACAAAAACTTTTTATAATTTATTGTTATTTTTTTTTTATTTTAGGTAGTTAAGAATACATAGGTCCTCCTAATTCAAATGATTTTCAGGCGTAATTATTAATCACATGACCATTAAAACACAACAAGTGCAAATTTTAAATTTAAAAATTTTTTGAGTTAAATTTGAAGCAAGCTGGTGTAAAAAAAATGTATTACAGCCTTCAGGGACTGTATTTTAAAAACATCTACATCTAATACCAATTTCAAAAAGGTATAATACCGTGGTTTAAAGTATTTAAAAATGGTTAAATTAGCAAAGGACGCTAAATTCTAAGCAGTTTTCAGGTAATCAACCCATTATTCCGAGAATTATTGTACAAAATGGCGGTAGAATTCTTTTTCGGACTAATAATAGGCGACACTCGTACCCCCTCTCCCTATCTTCAACTTACACTTCTTCAATAAGTTACTAATAGCTCGGAACTACATCTGTGTTTTATTCGATTCCGTTACTATGGTTTGTTGAAGTATGCTTGAATTGGACTTTGATTTTGCTAGTGATTTAGATATTGTTCAAATTGACAACTACCTGATACTCACACTCCCCGTGAATATGTAGAATAATTTTTATTTAGTCTCTGTGATGAGAAGGCTCGGCAAGCAGCACGTACGTATCGTAAACGATAACCTCAAACGCTATCCCTATCAACAAATTATCATATAAAAATTAGAAAATATTTAATTAGAAAAAAAAAAAACAGAAGTTGGAAAAGTTCCACTGCCCTCCTATCCAAAGGTGGAGATATGAAAAAAAATTGGCAAATAGGCCAGTAGGTAAAAGGATATACTTATGAAGTACATGAAGGGCGGTTTTATTTACAGTCTATGTGATGGGAAGGCTCGGCAAGCAACACACATGTATCGTGAACGATATGCTAATCGGAAACGCTATCCCTATCAACGAATTATCTTAAAAAAAAACCATTTCATTTTCTTCATATTCACGGGTAGTGTGAGAGTCGGGTATTCTTCTTCAAACACCTATTTGAACAATATCCAAATCACAAGCAAAATCAAATTTCAATTGAAGCATACTTCAACAATAGTAACGGGAATAGTACTACAAACAATAGTAACGGGATCGAGTAAAACACGCGTGTAATTCCGAGCTATTAGTAACATACTGAAGGAAGTGTGAGTTGAAGATATGGAGAGGGGGTTCGAGTATTGCTTATGATTAGTCCGAAAAAGAATTCTACCGCCATTTTGCGCAAGAATTCCCGGAATTACATAACAGGTTGATTACCGGCAAACTACTAGAATTTAGCGTCAGGTGCTAATTTTACTATTTTTAAATACTTTAAACTACTTTATTATACCTTTATATAATTGATATTAGATGCAGATGTTTTTAAAATACAGTCCCCGAAGGTCGTAATACATTTTTTTTTACACCAGCACGGTTCAAATTTAGCTCAAAATATTTATAAATTTAAAGTTTGCACGTGTTGTATGTTTTATTGGCCATTTAATTAGTAATTACGCCTAAATATCGTTTGAATTAGGAAGACCTATGTATTCTTAACTATCTTAAATAAAAAATAACAATAAATTATAAACAGTTTTTGTAAAATTTTATATTTAGCAAACATGGATGACATTTTCATCACTTTTAATAGAAAAATCCTAACTGCATAACTACAAGACCAAGGACAATAAATTTGAGTATTTTTGTTAGATAATAAGTCTCGCTACCCCTCATAGCCCGTTGGTCCATTACTTACGGAACATCGTGTATACGTACCTTTTCTTTATGGGACTAATCCCACCACACATTCCCACCATTGGAACTCCTGTAAGCCAGGATCCACAATGGTCTCCATAAATGACACTGAGGTTTGACCTGTGGCGACTATCCGCCACTAAGATAAATTGGACCGCAACCCAACAATGCGAAGCAATCCGCTTCGCTAATGAAGATTGGCCCATACAAGAAGACACAGGTGCGAGGCAGCTGGCGTGCACAGCTGACAGATGTGCGACGCAGCTGGCGACACACCTGCGTTCGCACCTGCGGTGACATCATTTGCACTTGTTGGAACACGTGCACATTCGGACCACACGCAGACTGAATGCTAGTATATATATATACCGCCTTTTGCTGTCTATTCAGTACGACCGATACCCCACGGAGGAGAACCGCAAACGCCTGCGGGCCCTCCAAAGGGAGGTCAAAACCGAAATTAACAATATGAGACAGAGCAGATGGGACGCCACTTTAGAAGAGCTGAAGCCCACGCACACAGCCTTCTGGCAGCTTTCCTGCTCACTCAAAAAAGATGTAGTGTCCACACTCCCTCCCCTCAGTAGAATAAATCAACCGCCGGCATTCATGGATGACGAAAAGTCTGAATGTCTGGCAGAGAGCCTAGAGCTTCAGTGTACGCCGAGTACATTATACGAACAAGAAGCGACTCACTACAACACTATTAATTCGGAAGTGGCCAGTCGTACCACTTTATCGCGGTCGAATATAAACAACGACAATAATATGCCTATCCCAACAGTGAGCACCGACGAAGTCGAGTCGCTTATTAGGGGTCTCCACGCTAGGAAAGCCCCGGGTTCGGACGGTATTACAAATAGAGTAATTAAATTATTCCCAGCCCATTTAATAATATTACTGTGTTGTATTTTTAATGCAGCCCTCAAATATAACATCTTTCCTTCACAGTGGAAAGAGGCCGTGGTAATCGGAATCCACAAACCCGGCAAAAAACGTACCGAACCCAATAGTTATCGACCTATTAGCCTACTGAGAAGTTTAGGTAAATTATACGAACGATTAGTACTCAGTAGGCTACGCTCATACGCAGAGTTAAATAAACTTATACCGGACGCGCAATTTGGTTTTCGTGCTAAACACAGCTGTGTTCAGCAAGTACATAGACTAGTAGAATACACCAGTAGTCAGTTCATGAGGGGACGGTACACTGGTGTACTATTTCTAGATGTAGCGAAAGCTTTCGATAAAGTTTGGCATGAGGGCTTAATTTACAAATTATATTTATTAAAAATCCCCGAATACTTAATTCTAATAATACATGACTATTTGAGTCATCGCAGCTTTCGCTATAGGGTGGAAGGGACGTTGTCGACCTCCCATCCTCTCAAGGCCGGTGTTCCACAGGGCTCGGTCCTCGCCCCATTTTTGTTTACACTGTATACAAGTGATTTACCCAAGTTCACTCGTGTGCACACGGCGCTTTACGCCGACGATACCGCACTCTATTGTGCAGGTATGTCCCCGACAACCGTAGTCAATACACTCCAAAAAGCGGTTACCGCCCTTGCCAATTGGTATAGGAAATGGAGAATAGAAATTAATCCCGAGAAGAGCCAAGCGGTCATGTTCACTAAACGAACTGCCCGTCTGTGCTCTCCGGACAGCATCCCTCCTCTCACTCTCTTCGGCCGACCTGTCTCATGGAGCAGAGAGGCCAAGTACTTAGGTGTGACCCTTGATAGCCGACTCACTTTCCTGTCCCACCTGAAGCGGGTCCGCGCGCGCGCCGCCTTCGTGATGGGACGCCTTCACTGCTTATTAAACGCAAAGTCCAAACTATCACTCAAAAATAAAGTCCGATTATACACTACCTGCATACGCCCGATCATGACGTATGCCAGTGTAGTGTTCGCGCACGTTAGGCCAAACAGGATCCACAGGTTACAAACACTACAAAATAGATTCATGCGACGGGCAACGGGAGCACCGTGGTTCGTTCGTAATGTCGATCTACACATCGACCTCGAATTGCCGACCATCAGGCAGTATATGAAGCGTTGCTCCCAGCGCTATTTTGACTCTGCCACGACTCACCCCAATCCACTAGTGGTTGGGGCGGTAAACTACGTCCCATCAAAAATATCCGCGGTCCGACGACCCCGTCATCTCCTTGAAGAAGGGGATGATGCCATCACGATCGCCCAAGAAAGGGCCTACACAGCTCGCGCAGCGATAACACATAAAACTGCGCGGTATCGGCCTCGCCGACGAGGTCGAAAACCGCGCCGCGTAAAAATCATTAACCTAAACGTGGCCACGCCCACTTTGCTTTCAGCGACGCCCCGAGCCGAGGTCCGTTCCCCACAGGGGGAGCCCTCGGGCGATGTTCACTTAACTTACTTACCGGGTTGAGAGCCTTCCGCTCGCCCATTGCCCGCGTTAAGCTGTCAAGGTCATCTGCGACCAACAGCTAAATACACACAAAAAAAAAAAAAAAAAAAAAAAGCTGTCTATTCATTCAGTCGACATACGATATCAGCACGCACACTTGTACGGTCGTCACTAGTTCTATTATCAATTTATTGTACATAATTTATGAAATGTAAATAAATCGTGTCTTACAAATAACTCTCTTCGTTCTTCTTCGCCTTCTTCTCACATCTACCTGCGCCGACTACAACACAATTGTAGGGTGGCTAATCTCCACACGCCATCCTCATCATCAATTTCCCTGTTATCGAGAAGGCGCAAATCCAACAGCGGGATATGTCCTGCTGTTGGATTTCTCGACTAAAAAGAAAATGGCACACAGTTGCGTCTACTCAGATAGCGTAATAGTTAAGATACCAACTTACCATGCCAGTGTCGTGAGTCCGAATTCCATCGACAACAATTTGTGCAATCCTCAAATTGTTGTTCTGAATCTGTATGTAATTTGTGTCCGTTAATTATATGATTGTAAAATTACAACGCAATACAAGGACTATTTCCTTAGTGCAGGGTATAGTCTACTTAAAAAAAATGCGTGCGTGCAAAGCATCCCTTGTCCTTTATCCCTTATCCTTTAATCCGTTAATTATAGACGGATTAAAAAATAATATAAAATAGTATATATATTTCTGTCTCATTCTTTGCCGGCTTCATCCTACACATTTTTGTATTTGTGTCTCTTACCTGTCGTTTTTTCCGGTGACATATTGCGTCGACCCCAAGTAATTGGGATAAGAGCAAGATGATGATGATGACCTGTCGTTTTTTCCGTTGCATCCGGTTTGAAATCACAACGATTCTAAAGAACTTTCACTTCAAAAATAATCATATGGCTTTTACAATAATAATTAATTCTTCAACATCATCATCACTCCGTCTTTTACCATATACTGTTGGACGTCCACTTTAAAAGAGAGGATAGTACCTGCTGAGTCATCTAATTCAACTTGACAGGACCACGGCAGCTTCGCGGCGAGGGGGCGCCAACAGCTTTTCACCGCGCGGCGCGTCGACCGATAGTACATTGCACTGCGCTTGAGAATATTCGATATACCTACATCGAAAACATCGATGTTTGCAATGAAAAACATCGAATGGATCCGATGTTTTGAAAGGCTTTCAAAATACTCGATGCATCAATGTTTTTAAAAAAAAATCATCGAATTGGTGGTAGGCAAGTTTGACCATGTAGTGATTAATTGACCGGGATTACTTTCACTTACTCATTGTGAAAGTGTCAACAAATTCCTAAAAAACAAGCTCATCACGATTCTAGAAAGTACTCGATACTTTTAAGTATTGATACTTGAAATTTTAGAAAAGTACTCGATGTTTAAAAGATTGATGTTTTAATCTGATACATCGAAAGACATCGATACATAGTTGCGATGTATCGAATAAAATAAAATATGATGTTGTTGTGTACGATGTTCTTTCAAAGTGGACACCCCTAGCTGCACTTCATACTTCATATTTTCCTTATTACATTTTTAATACTAGCCACAGTTGCAACAACCATTAGTTAGTTTAAGGAACTTCTTGTACCAACAATATATAAATATACATTCCACGGGTTTTATTCCACCTACCAACTAAGGAAGCGCCCAAGAGTACCATAATTGTAATGCTTGGCAGGCAGGTTGGCAATTGCAATCATCATCATCATCACAGCTCATATATATCCAACTGCTGGATTCGACCCTCCACAACAGAAAGGAAATTGATCCACTATATCAGGGGTGGCCAACTTCATTAGCCCCAAGATCTACTGTTACTCACGAAGATCTACTGTGCAATCTACCATTTACATACTTCTTGAAATGTTTACAATTGGAATTGATGAGTGCAGCAGTTGCTGATTACGGTGCACCTTCTACGTATTTTTGCCTTACTATGATCGACTGGACTAATAGTCGCGATCAACTGGTTGGTCACCCCTGTACTATATAACGCTGGTCCAACAGGTGGGTATAAGATAGGGGTTGATATAGGATAATTGCCGTAGGTCTTACAAATTGCCCAGGAGAGAGCTGCTGCCCAAACACCTAATGTGACCTTCAGTTAATTTTTACAACTTTCAAAGTTTCACATAATGACAATTGTATTCTTATCATCATTGGGGTGATCTTACCCCATTCGAGGCCTAAATATGGTATAATGACAAACCAGTTATGGAAATCAAGGAATCGATGCCAGTGGTCGGCACAATAGTGATGGCAGGTAATATGGTAGGTTATGGGTCCGCTAACAGCCCTTCCATCGCCCCGAATAAATTGGACAGATAGTATAACCTAAAAAAAGTATAATGTGATGTAAATAATAAAAATTAAATACACAAATAATTTTTATTTTACTGGTAAAAGATCACCCCAATTACAAGACCTAGCACATCTATAAGTGACTTGATCATATTTACCTTTAGAAAATATAACCTCTTTCAAATCACCTTGCGATGTACACAGCCTGCAGATAGTGTGACCGGAACGTACTATAGGGGCACGTACTACCCTCGGCCACTGCGGATCATCAGAAGGACGATCGCCCTTCTTTAAAATAACATAAGAAAACAACTCCGCAAAAACTTCCGGTTTGGCAGCATACGGTAATGACTCATATTTCATAAGAAAATTACATGGAGTTTCATGTTCCATGTATCGTGGACACACAGCGTCATTCGGACATGGAGAAAATGCATATCCTTTATGTTTTGATTTCTTTCCAGAATTAAGAACAAATTCTCTAGCTTCATTAACTATTTTAAAACCCGCATTAGTGCCCTGTTCGATGATTATTAAGTAATCTTCTGTTTTATTCCATAATTTTTGTATAACTTCTAATCTAGATTGCATCGATGGCATTTCAAATAGCGTAAAAGCTGATAGTACTATGCTGTATGTGAGATCTGTTGATGCTGGTAGGAACTGACGCTGGTAATAAGCTTTAATAGGCATTTCTACGTTATCTTTGCCGTGGCATAGTATAAGGCGAGCCAAATCGTGCATATCCGGTGAAGTGTCTACACAAAAATATTCAAATATTATTTTAGGCCAAAAATGATTTACCGCCCACGTACCAGTGCCTACTCCCGAGCCAAAATCGAAAAAACTACGAGGTTTATAATCTGGATATTTCTTTTTAATTTCGTCTAATACTCTGACAATGATAGCGTATTCTGGTGCAGAACGATTCATAAGGTATTGTAAACAAGTTGCTTTATCATAAGAAATATTCCCCCATCGATACACATTCTTTTTCAAAATATTAAAAACTTTATTCTGCACTACCTTTTCGTAAGCTTCTATTTGATTTTCATTCAAATCCGAAGGCATTTTCTTCGATACTCGTTCATAAATTTTACGTGTTTTTTCGTTGATTTCTCCTTCCTCTGGTGGTAAGTGGCGCGAACGTAGGTAGTTGCCTAACTTAACGCTGTCCTCGTGAATAGATTTGGCTTTAGCGTCTTCTAAAATCACTGTGATAGCTTTCTGAATATCTGGTGGTATGGCAGCTACCTTGAGTCGTGTGGTTCCAGGATGTTTGCGTGGCTTGTAGACGTTTTTCTCAAAATTCTCCTTAAGACTTGGATCCACAGCGACTTTACTTGAAAAATTGACATGGTTAATACATATATAGCGTAATCTTAGCTTTCTAAACATTTTTATAACCAATTTCTTCACTTGACAGTACCTATTTGTTTTTTAAATATTTTTTTAATTTGGTTTTCCGTAGTGGTGGCGAAAGCAATATAAATCATACAGCCAGACTTTGGAAGACATGTACACGGTATATTTTCAAATAGTATATCCTATTTTTCAATTTATACCAACTTAAGATCTTCAAACGTAAGTCGCAGTTCTTTTTTAAATAAGGCCAGATAATATTGTCTTTTGAAAACCCTATACCAACCTGTCTGACCCGCTCCGAAATTGAAAGGAAATAGACCTACTATACCAGGCTGTGGTAATATAGGTAAATTTGCCTTCAATCTCGAAGAAGATTCGAGCCTAGCAGGGTTACATATGTGGGGTGAAGATGACAGAAACACTAGGTTAGGAAGTGTAAGGCGCGCGGTGCCTTACGAGCAGGGATGTTCATCGAAGTTGAAAGGAAAAACATCGATGTTGCTATAGACAATACATTGTAACATCGATGTTAACGGAATTCATAATCGATGTTGAAAGGAAAAACATCAATGTTGCTATAGGCAAAATACGATGTTAACGGAATTGATCGTCGATGATAATTCACGCAACAAAACGCACTCGTCGATGTCCTAAAAAAAAAGCTCATGACAGTTCAGCCCGTCAAAAAGTACTGACTACTACGGGCAGTCACCCTACATATAAGATCCGACTTTGATGTCCTAAAAAAAAACTCATCACAATTTTTGCGCTGAGAAAAGTACTTACTACTAAGGGATTTAAAAAAAAAGCTCATCAAAATTCTCTTCGATGAATTTAGTGATAATGGACTATGACCGAAGCTTTTGTAATATCGATGGGAGTCACCCTACACATTAAAAAATCCAACTCAGATTTTCTAAAAAAAAGCTCATCACAATTTTGCCCGGAGAATTTTATTTCTTTGTCAAATATTAAAACTTAACGTCGATGTTATATACTTTCGATAATGACATTGATGTTTTTCTAACATCGATGTTCGATATTTATCAAAAACCGAACTTTGAAACTGAAACAAAAACCGGTTTTCGATAAATATCGAACATCGATGTTGGGCTTTCGATTATGACATCGATGTTTTCCTAACATCGATCATCCCTACTTACGAGTTATTTTTTGTTGTTGTGTGTGTAGCTGTTGGTCGTAGATGACCTTGACAGCTTAACGCGGTCAATGGGCGAGCGCGGATGGCTCTCAACCCGGTAAGTAAGTTAAGCGAACATTGCCCGAGGGCTCCCACTGTGGGGAACGGACCCCGGCTCGGGACGTCGCTGAAAGCAAAATGGGCGTGGCCATGTTTAGGTTAATGACTTTTACGCGGCACGGTTTTCGACCTCGACGGCGAGGCCGATACCGCGGTTTTATTTGTTATCGCTGCGCGAGCTGTGTGGGCCCTTTCTTGGGCGATCGTAATAGCGTCATCCTCTTCTTCAAGAAGATGACGAGGACGTCGGACCGCGGATATTTTTGAGAGGACGTAGTTTACCGCCCCAACCACTAGTGGATTGGGGTGAGTCGTGGCAGAGACAAAATAGCGCTGGGAGCAACGCTTCATGTACTGCCTGATGGTCGGCAATTCGAGGTCGATGTGTAGATTGACATTACGAACGAACCACGGTGTTCCCGTTGCCCATCGCATGAATCTATTTTGTAGTGCTTGTAACCTGCGGATCCTGTGGCCTAACGTGCGCAAACACTACACTAGCATACGTCATGATCGGCCGTATGCAGGCAGTGTATAATCGGATTTTATTTTTAAGTGATAATTTTGATTTCGCATTTAATAAACTATGAAGGCGTCCCATCACGAAGGCTGTGCGCGCGGACCTGCTTCAAGTGGAACAGGAAAGTGAGTCGGCTATCAAGGGTCATACCTAAGTACTTGGCCTCTCTGCTCCAAGAGACAGGTCGGCCGAAGAGAGTGAGAGGAGGGATACGGCCTACTTACGAGTACTGTGGTAAAATAACTAAGAGGCCATGCCTATAACTAGGGACACGATAATCGATATCGAAACTAAAGTATCGATACTGTACTCATGCATAGTATCGAAGAAAAAGTATTGTACTCAATAAAGTATCAAAACAAAAGTATCGATGCTCCAAAGTATCGAGTACTGAATACTTTTCCTAGAATCCAGGTCGTGATGATCTTTTTTTTTTAGGAATTTGTCCTGATTGATAAACTTTTTGTTTTTTTTTTTTTAGATGTTTGTTAGGATTAAAATATGTCGAGCCACTTTTAGAAGGTTCGTTACGCTTTACCTAGATGGCGTTACCATAGGCGTGAGCCGTAAGGTCAAATTTAAAATGGATACTTTGTACAATTTGTTCGATACGATGCCTGTCTAAAAGTACTCATTGAGTAAAAGTATCGAGTACAAAAGTATAGGTATCGAAAGATAAGTATTCGATACCTATTGTTAAGTCATGCAACTCAACACGACTGGACCACGGCGAGGAACGCGGTGAGGGGGTGCCGGCAGCGGCTCATTGCGCGCCGCGTCAAGCCGTCGACACACCAACATTACACCTACATACATTGTAACGCGCGCGCATATCACACATTTACTTTTCTTTCTACATTCTAAAATACTTGCCGTAGTTGCGACAACCATTGTTAACCGTTCAATAGATTCTTTTAAATTATAATTATATACAGTCCACGCCTGTTATTCCGCCCACCAACTAAGGAATCACCCTACTACTATACTACAAGTTTATATACTATAAGTATCCATACTTTTCGTGTCTCTACCCATAACTCTAGCGCCACGATTATTGTGCAAACAACCCCGTTACCATCTACCCGAATTCTCAATAAAAGATATTTTTTTTAAAATTAAATATCGCAATTATTTCTTAAGTTTTATTTTCATTTTCTTTTTGTTTGTGTTTATTAATACAGTCTCGGAAATTGTTAACAACATTTTGGCATTTTCTCCAATCTTTGGTTTCTGCTATACATTCCTGAAAGCAAAATCATATTAGTCCAAGCCTAAGAGATGGCGCTGTTATACAGAAATTACATCATACAACTACATATATCAATGATCTTTACTGTACTACCATTACGAAGGAAAACTTGGAAAATTACAAGATGTTTCAAGCTAGTCTGGTAATATTATGAGATATTATCAATTATGTACTATAAATCTTTGAGACCATTTATATTCACCTGAACTTTATAGTGCAGTTCTAAGCATCCCGTTTTCTTTAGCATATTTTCCACGGGATCTTCGTCACTGTCTATAGGTTTTTCTCTCTGTTTTATCGTCATTTCTATGAACAAGCAGCGACTGCCGGCTGTATACAAACAGAAACTCTTAAAATATTACATAAAAACGAAATAAACACAATCCAGAATCCACAGAGTATTCAAAGTAATTTTTTTTTTATAATTTATGTTAGTCCGTTTAGATTGGCAAAGGGAATAAAGCCCCTACAGGCAACTCTCGTTCATTTTAAAACAGTACTTATCTATTTTTACTTTACATTTTTCATAATTATGCAAATCGTATTGAAAGTATTCGACTACAATATCTATCAGTACTCAAGTCGTAACTTTAAATTGAACATTGGTAAATGTTACTGAAAGGTTTTCTCGACATTTTGACATATTAACGCCCTAAGCATTATTAAAAGTATTTCAACTATTATATTTTAGTTTTCTCCCTTCATTAATTTATATAAAACACCAATATAATTAAGTAATAATCATATAACACCATACAACATTAATAAATTGAATTCTCAATCATTTAAGAGTGTCACGTCGCTTTCACTTTCATAATTGTTAGTGAGTATTTGTTATACAATTAACTATCATTAACAGATGATGCTACCTTCATTCCGTGTGGTGACGGAGTAAGAATACCATTCACCATTCCCTATCTTGCCCGTGATGTCGTAAAAGACGACTGAGGGATATGCATATAACTTATGTGCGAGAGAAGGAAAACTTGAAATGAAACCCTATACCAACCTGTCTGACCAGTGTGGTATGGTTAGGTCAATTGCCCTCCCATTCTCGGGGAGGCCCGAGCCCTACAGTGAGATGTATGTGGGCTGCGATGATGATGATAAACAGCTGATGCTAATATTAATATTTTAGCATATGGTTCGATTACTTTACAGCAAAAGTCTTTTTTAATAATTACACAATATAAAAGTGTCAGCTAACTATGATGTTCACTGTGAACGCAATACGTTTTATACTAATTTATACCTTTATAACACAGAATATAGAGATGAAAGAACTGTTAGGGACGTCTGTGATAATGTATCCTTTGGAAGGCAATAAAGTTGTAGCGCTAAAAATCTTCTACGAATACTACCTACGAATGGTCCTTTTGACATTAGTACAGTTAAAAATCAATTACATCAAAAATATGTGATCGCTTCCTGTCTATCTATCACATGCTTCACGCAGTCCACCTTTTTTTTATCTGTACATATAGACTTTAATATTCGTACTTAAAACTTTCCTCTCGGCATTACTTCCATACTGTCCCATTAAATGTTGTACATCAAACATTCGTTCCAGAGCTTTTCCGTCACTAGCAGAACTTTCAAAGACCCTCTAATACAGCCATTCCTTATCAATTCTCGTCACATCACGCACCCATCTCAGCTTTCGCATCTCCACTACATGCAGTTGTCGCTCATACATCGCTTTTGTAGACCAAATTTTGATTCATATAGCTTTCGCTTGAGAGCCTTCAGCGCTCACCCACTAGTCCGGATAAAGTCACAGCCATCTGCGGCTAACAACTAAGTCACACAAAAAAAAGATCCATATAGCACAGTGGGCCTTATTAATGTTTTTCTAATTTTACCGGTCCTGGGTGGCAATGCGATTCTCGAAGTTGTCGAATATTATGTTTACTCAGGACAAACAGTCCAGTTAGGTAGATCCAATTTCAAAAAAGAGATCAGCTGACGAATCCATCTCGGTTGGGCAGCATTCGGGAAACTTAAGAGGATCGTCTCGTTCAACATACCTCAATGTCTGAAGACACAGGTCTACGATCAAATCCCTCCAACCACCCATGGCCTTTTCGACATCTTGGTCATACAGGCCACAGGTCTACGATCAGTGAGGGCCATCAGTGATGACTTACGGAACAGAAACATGGTCCCTAAATGTAGGCTTCATAATTAAGCTAAAGTCGCACAGCGGGCTATGTTCGGCATTTCTCTTCGAGATAGAATCCGAAATACGGAAATCTGTAGAAGAACGGCTGTAACCGACATAGCACAAAGAATTAGCACGCTAAAGTGGCAATGGACAGGCCACATCGCTCGACGAACCGACAACCGCTGAGGAAGGAAGGTTCTCGAGCGGCGACCACGTATCCGACAACGCAGCTTAGGATGCCCCTCCACTATGTGGACCGACGACCTGGTGAAAGGTGCTGGGCATTGTTGGATGCAGGCGTCACAGCACTGCACTCTGTGGCGTAACATGAGGAAGGCCTACGTCCAGCAGTGGACGGCGATAGGCTGAATGATGATGATGATGATAAATTTTACCGACAGATCCGGAAGCCCTACTTCCTGAGGGCGTTTGAATGTATCACCGATCCAAATTCAAAGTTCTTAAACGTGCTATAGAGTGGAATATGCTGGGAATTGCTCTGCGAGACAGGAGACCACATTGTTAGATGAAGTGATAATCGCTACGGAAGACGGGTTTTTGAGTGACAACCACGTATCGATCGCACGTATTGCAGAGCAGAACGATCTGCCCTTCCCCACCAGGTAGATCAACAACCTAATGAAAGTTGCTGGGTATCGCTGGATGTAAGCAGCACAGGACCGTAATTTCTAGCGATACACAGGCGATGCCTACGAAAATTGCATGAAACTATTAAGATAAATTTTAGAATACCAAATTGAAAAGTGAAAACCCTAAAATGATTTGTTCATGATAAAATCATAATTTATAAAAAAACGTTTTAACATACATTATTAGCATGACATTAGACTCGTTAGGCTAATAATGTAAGTTTATTCCACAGTAATGATGTACCTACTAAAGTGAAATTTGGTGTATTATTAAGCTTTTTATGAATTTCAAGGTTTTTTAAAACATTCAAATATTCTGTATCAATTTCTAAACTAGCACTAAAAACTTACTTCTCTCTTTATTAAAGTTATTATATTTGTATTTAGTTTTATAGTTTTTTTTTAAACTATATTAAATAATGACATTTTATTTACATTTTCCTTTGCCCATCTAATTATTATACATGTCATAAAGGCGAAAAAAAAACAAATTTAAGGAAATTTCATTGTTGTTTTATTTATTTATTTTGTATTTTTGTAATATAATGCAACAAAATGGAAAAAAGCCATTTCATAGTAAATTTTGTTTATTAAATTCACAAGAATACAATGACGATATCAAATGGACGTCAAGTTCATCTGGTGAATACGAAAATACACCTTACGAGAAGTTGTGTTATTTGGACAAAAACAAAAATCGAAAGCGTAAGCGAAAGAAAAAAGTTTTAAAAAACTTATCAAACTTAAGTATAACAATCATAGACCCTAAAAGTAAAGATTCTAAAAGTGATATTGTCTTAGAAAAATCACCAATTTTGAAATCCAAACGATTGATAAATGCAACATCTCCAATATTCGTATCAAATTGCCCGCCACAAAACGAAACTAGTGCAACTTCACCTATCTTGCCCATAAAAAGTTTTAAATCAAAAAGTCCCATAATACAACTAAAAACTGCATCTCCGCGCTGTTCGGCAAGAGTGCGAAAAAAACTTTCGTATGACAAAGATAACTGCAAAGAAATTATCAATATCAAGTCTTCTAATGGTGACAAAGGTAATAAAATTAATATTGACCAAAAAAATGAGATAATCAAGGATAAGTTTGACAATATTTGTATAAAATCAGAATCTAATTCTATGTCAACCCTCACTGACAGTGGATCTTCATTGAAAGCCAAATTAGTAGAGCGGGTTAAATATTTTCTTGATAGCAATTTCAGTTCAGAAAATACATCTCAGAATATAAGTGATACTTCTACTCCTAAGGATGATTCAAAAAGTGAAGAAATTGAGATTTTAAGTTGCAAGACCCAGACAGTATTCAATCCACAGACTGTGAAATTAGATAGTGCTAGTAGTTCAGATACTTCATGTCTTGATAAAAATGTAAAAAAAATTAAGTATAAAAAAGGAGGACTAGCATATAGGCTGAATGCATTATTAAAAAAACAGAATGCACAGATTAACCTGTGGCAACATGAAAGATTTCTGGCTAATAATTCAAATTTTGTTATTCCAAAAGAAGAACATATTGTATTCCGTATTCAAAATATTGAATTCAAATATGGCTGTTATTTATTGAGTGCCATTGATTTAGACTGTAAGAAATATTATGTGTTAATCAACAAAAAATATGTTAATGTTAATTTAAATGTTGATTTTATGCTTAAGTTGTATGAGCCTTACACCATATTACCAGATAAGGAATTAGACAAGAGTTTTAAAATTATTGTTGGGGTTTGTAAGTTTGAATGTGTATCTATAGAACATTGAATCAAATACAAAAGCAATAAAAGTTGGTGTTTTTTTTTAATATTTCTGTTTAATTCATCGAGCTCTTATCCTATGCGTGGTGACAGACTTATTCACCACACCCTCTTACTCATGGGTGTCGTAATAGTTGACTAAGGGGTATGATATGTAGTTAACATCTTTGCAAGAAAACTCAACATAAAACCCTTAGAATAATAATGTATAGAAGGATAGTGTCAGTACTTCGAACTTTCAAAATTTTAATCTAAAAATACTAATGGCGCGCAGACGATTACACACGTACACACGCAAACCACAACAAAATAAGAAATCAAATTTTCTTTTTATTAACATAACTTATCGGAATACTTTTAAAAGTAATGTTAAAAACCTTTTTAAGTTTTTCAAATGTGTTGTGACACCATTTGAATGCACAAACCGTCATAATTACCAATTTATTTTTTAAGAGTTGCGTACGTACATGCAGTACAATGACTTGTACATTACGGAACGATTCCGGCGTAAGCTCCATTAGGCTCCAATTGGAATGCCTCACTTTTTGTGCGTGAACTTACCTTCTATACATTATTATTCTAAGACAAAACCTTATGCCAACATGTCTGACCAGTGCGATATAGTAGGTCAATTTCTCCCTTTATGGAGGTGACCTGAGCTCAATGGTGTGAACTTAAGTGGGCTGAGATGATGTATGCCCTTATTCCAATAACTTAGAGTTTGTTGCAATATGTACTCTACTAACATACTTATTGTAAATTTTTGCCTAGGTTTATGATGTACCTGATGTCAATCATCCTTGGGAATGTAATTATTGACCAGAGGACATCAGATGGATTTGAATCAGGTTTATAAAAATCTCTTGGTCATCTTTAACAATACCTACAAGCAATGTAAGGGTTGGTAATATTCATAGCCACCATTAAAAAACTGTACCAACCATTAGTGACTGAGCATAGATGTAGTAAAACATACCAACTATGTGATTAAGCATAGATGTGTTAAAACTGTTTATTAGAGCATAAAATATATGCAATTTATCCTTTTTTATGAATTTCTCTATTTTCTATGAAATTTATCATCAGATGTTTTTCTATTAAATTGTTTTGGCCCTATATTTAACCAATGTTGTTACATAGAAAAGGTGACAACCCTAATTGTAAACAAGCTCTTGACGTCAGACAGTGTGTCTTAAATGGCGTGATGAAACACATTTTTTTTTCAATACCTAATGAGTTTTTAAAAGAATTACTCATAGTCATCTATAATAATTATTATTGTACTGAAATATCCAATTGTATGTTATTAAAGTCTACCATTACAGGATTTATTTATTCATAACATATAATAGAAAAAAGTGCATGGTGTTTCCCAAAAAAAAAATATAGGTACGTAACATAAATGCATAACGATTCAGTGTGACCATCTCAAAAATGGCGAATCTGCCCGATGCTGACAAAAAATCTGCCAAATCGGACTCCAGAAAATGCCAAAAATATGCCAGCATAATATTATTGCATTATGGGAGATGGGTAGGTTGAATAAATAAAATACTATCTATTCAAAGGAATATTTTTATTCAATATCAATTATTTTACAATTTACTAAAAACTATTGTACTTATTATGTATCAATATTCCTTCCAAATTCTTCATTTTCATTAATTTTCATACATTGATTTTGACAACATCCTTTTAAGCATTTTTTTTTTGTTGATATAAAGAAGATACAGTTACCATGTTCCTTTGTACCCTCTTTTGTGGTAATTATAGCCGCTACATGTCTGTTTAGGAACCTGTTCCTTAATTTTGTTTTATTCAGGTTTACATGGGAGAATATTCTCTCGCACGAAGCATTTGATATTGGTAAACTTAAAAGAGCTTTTGCAAAGTTTGCAATATTAAGATATTTTAGAGCTCTATTTGCATCACGTATCTTTCCAATCGCTTCCCAGAATTTGTCCACACTTAAAATTACTGTTGCGACTCTCACCAGATTTCAGCAAGTCGCTTACACTTTTATCCAATTTCATTTGTCGAAATTCATCCTCAGCTTTGTGTAGATCATCTACTACAGGGTGTATCAGCAGGAGCTAGGCATTGGAGAGCCATCATTAAAAAAAAAGGTTGAAATAAAAAAATCGATTCGTTAATGAATTAGACATATAAAGTTTTCACTTTTGTCATCGCTTTTAGTGTAAATCTGATTGAAATGTATAAAGTCAATGATACTTAAGCTGCAAAAAATTCGTACTTAATTAAATGTCGATTAGAAATTGAATAAATCAATGATTACGTTTGCATAAGTCAGACAAACTTCGCTTTAAATGAGTTGACTAAATTTTGAGTTTAAATGAGTTGACTAAATTTTGAGTTGAGTTATTTAAATGAGTCGGCCGATGACCGTTGATAAATCGCCTTTGTACCTACGTTACTATTGAAGCGTTCGCGCAAATCATACCTATTTATACTGTCTGTCGAAGCTTTACATGCCTGCATAATACGTAACATTTAAGGCATAGATCCTTAGATACACATTTTTGTAATCACTGTAACTTTTATGTTAAATTGTTTTTGTGTAACATACATTCTATTCACGATCTATGATCGTTATTGAGTGTTGAGTTATAATTTTTTTCACAAATTATCAGTTTCTTCTAATTAATCATTGTCCGTCAGTAAGTCAAATTTTCCTCTTCTACAGGTTACGGCCACTGTTAACGGTATCTGAGATTTTTGGTGGCAATGAAAAGGTACCTACATAAAGCACTTTTATTTCATATTCACTATACCTACATAAAATACCATCAAAATTATTTAATATAACACAGTAAACCACTAAGATATTGAAACAATTACAAGACAACTACCATGACACTACCATGTGTCCGCCAAAAATCCTATTATTTATTCTTCTTGCTTTAATGGCCATAGAAAGTTAAGTATGCTACCATTCTGCCTATGTCCGTTGGGTAAGTATATGATAGGAGCCTTAATAGATGTTACAGCCTTGATTTGAGTTCTCATATTTGCTCATGTAGTTCACTTCGATACATCTTCGTTAGTTTTTATTAGGTATTTAGTGGCGTCCCAGGGTAATTAATTTTATAATTTGACATTACGGGTGTGTTTACAAAGAAAGTTAAAGTAAACGCTGCTGTCTGCTAGAAGCGGTACTTATAAAATAATATAAGTTAAGCAATTTTGTTAAAAAGCATTTTTCGGAAACTTAAAGTAGTAAATGTATTATTTAAATGTACAATCTTGATTTGGTGGCATGTCTCTTGTCTGTCGTGTAATAACACGAGTGAAGAAAATTACCTATGAATCAGGGAATTGGCTTTTATAAGAAGCAGCAACACTAAATGTTTCCTGAAATTTAGTCGATAATTCACCCAATCGCGATAAAGTTGCGTTACGCGGTTAGTAATTTATAGATTTTATACTGATATACACATTTATAGCTGCAGATTTACCCATAACAACATTTTTGTACTTGCTAAATATATATCCTATGGCACTGAATACGAAGGATGATTATAGGACGTGCGAGCATTCTCGTAATAAGTGAATTTATTGATTAACAGTATTTTAATCAGCATTATCAAAATTGGGGTAAGTATATTAAGTTCAATATAAACACGTTATTAATTATTATAGTTTTAAGTATTAAAAGATATAGTGAAATTTATAAATATTTTTAGTAATGAATATGGAGTAAAACTGTATTTTTTTTATCCCGAGTTATTTAGTAATGACGAGTTTGCGAAGACCGTAATTATAAAAATTGGAATTATCCAAAAGTTTTTATGGGTAATCATTGCGTAAACATCGAAAATCATTTCACAGGGATTTGGGAACCAATAGATGTTTAAATACGTTTGTTTATCTAAACATAATACATTAAAAAATGAAAAACGGTATTTGGTGTACAGTATATTTCCTTTATTTTTTTATGAAACAATAAAACATAAATTAAAATGCAGACGTATTTATACGCCAGTCAAGTTTGTTGATGATATGCAGGCTAAAACTGTTTGATAATGCTATACGTTACCTATTTCTTTACGCTATTAGTAATACTGCGTATATTTTTAGATCATATCAATTGAATAACGACTTAACTAACGCACGCGAACCGTAGTTAAACGTATTTTGCCGGCAATATCGACAATCTCGTATTGTTGATCAATGCTTAGAGCGTTTAGTTATTCTGTGATTTTTTTTATTGCTTACTAGCTTTTGGCCGCGACTTCGTCCGCGTAGAAATCGTGTGTGGCAGAGGCAATCACAGATAACAGGTCCACCGTGTTGCTCTTGAATCTAGAGTCTAGAAGCTAGTGTAGATAATCCTGATTGCCCGCATCAGTCAGTACCTTAGCGAGGTTGTCTCGATCATACCGATTCTTTCTGGCAGACGATCGTAGCTTTTTTATGCTTTTGGTCTATTGTCATCAAGCCGCTCACTGGCGAAGAGGTGTTATTGCGATGTATTTAGATGTCGGCAACCCATTTCATAGTTTGCCAATCTGGTATATCAGAAAGGCGCTATTATCAGGGGGTGTTTCTATACCTAAGCGGCTGATTCCAGATTATTTGAAGCGGCACAGTGATCTCTGCGTGAAGCGCGCAGAGGACTTTGTGCTAAGGCCTACGCCTCTGTCACAATCACCCGATTGTAACCATCATTCACCCGCATAGGCGTTAGCACAAAGTCCTCTGTAGCTAATTTAGCAATATTAGCGGAGACTGGACTCTCTCTGCGGTGGGCTTAATTTAAATAAGCGATACGTTTGGCCATACTCGGAAACGAGGTGGTGATTCGATGAGTCACGCTGCCGCTTAGAGTATCTTTATATAAAACGAATGATTTACTGTTCCTTAAACCACTGCATACATGTCGGCACAGCAATCACTGTTAATTCGATTCCACTTCGTCGAAGACCAGATAAAATATTTGGACTTAGTACTTGACGGACGATAGTGTTATCAGGAGCATTTTTATCAAATTATTCCCCTGCCCGTTGATGCAGAGTTGCATGTTGACGGCTGTACGCGAGACTGGTTCGATCAATGGCCCTGTACGGTGCACCTGCGTGGGCGAGTTCTGACAACTTGTCTTAGAACTTTCTGCTGGCATTCGCAGAAAACCATTGCTTGTTGCTTAGAGCTACACGCAGTACCAAACTCCGCATTTGCCCTCACGTGTCGACGCAGGCATGTACGTAAGCGTGTACGCAATACGCCATAGGTTTTAAATTCTGCCACTCGCACACGGAGAGTGACGGCCAATGGCCAAACCAAACGACCAAATTGAAGAGTGGTAGGAGTACACTGTCGACAGTTATCTGTCTACAGCCGCGGGCCGGTCCGTCCGGGATAGTACCACACTTGAGCAGAAAATCGACGTCTGAGAAGTAGCAATTTGTTACTGCGTTTCGTTCGGTGAGCGAGAGAGCCGCAAGCCAACTTTCTGAGGGTGTTTGTGTGTGGAGGGTTTGGGTGGTGCCCTTGGTATCACCGAGCCTTAATGCACGCATTCACACTCCCTTTACTTTCTTCGCGGTAGGCAGCGACCCTGTAAAGGTCCATGAGCGGCAGCAACATTTACCATCAGGTGTACTGTTTACTCGTTTGCCACCGCTGGCAATAAAAAAAAATAAAAAGAAATGCGAGTGTGGGCATGTGCGGCGGGTTTAACACGTTAGGAAATTATCACTTAAAAATGTTTGTGATTTGATTATTATCATCAGAACTCATTGCATACCGTCTACCGTGATACCGATGTACCGTGCCAGTGTCGTGGGTTCGATTCCCACGCTGGACAACAATTTTTGTATCCGTTAATTTTATTTTTGTAGTCCCCACAACACAAGGATTATTTTTACGGTACGGTATTTTTTTCAAGAAAGAAAAGAATTCGTCCTACGTCTAGGTTCGAATCTCCTCAACAATTGGAACGACTACGCCACGCTGGTAAGACGTGTTGGTATTTCTATTATTTTTTTTATGAACGGGTTTTGGTAAGCACACACGGCATCCATTCCGTCCGGGGCGACGAGAGGACGGCACGTGGGCTCATAACCCACCCGTACCCTCGTCGCCTTTGTCGTTGGGACAATCACCAGTACCGAGTTCCTTGTCCTCAGTGGTCGGGCCGACTGAATACCCTTTCGGGTACCCTTACCTGTCCCGGGACGTCAGTCACCGTCGCGTGGTCAGTCTCTCTGTGGGTGACGGACTAAAGTCCCCGTTCTGGTCAAACGCGGTCTCGGCTAGGGCGGCATCAAGCGCTGGTACTCGGAATGTGTAACCGAAGAGGAGTTCCTCTCGTGCACGACCCGTCGCCTCCTTCCGTGAGATGACGGCCTCACAGAAGGCGGCATCCGCGTCCCAATTCCTGACGCTGCCGAGCATCTCCATAGCGATGGTCGGCAGCGTCAGGTTGGCACCGATGAAGACGTGTTGGTATAGGCTTTAGATATAAAATGTACATCATACCTACCGTCATTTATGTGGTGACGGAATAAGAATACAATTCACCACTATCTTGCTCGTGGAAATCGTAAAAGACGACTAAGGGATATAATATGCATATAAAATCTATGCAAGAGATGGAAATCTCGAAATAAAACCCTATACCAACATGTTTGATTAGCATGATCTAGTGGGGAGAATTTCCCTTATATCGTGAACAGAGCCGAATTATCCATAAGGCGGACTAGGCAACTGCCTAAAGGCCCCGCACCGATTGGGGGCCCTGAGCATCCACCTAGAAGAAAACCATGGCATCAAAAGATTTTTTTTAAATTTGTATATATTTTTTTTTAAATTTGTATTCTTTTTTTTGGAAAATTGTATATTTTTTTTTTTGAAAATTTGTATTTTTTTAATTCGATTTTTTTTTAGAATTTGTATATTTTCTCAATATTATTCCTTTTTTATTGCTGTTGGTGGAAAAAAAATTAAAACAGCACACCTGTTGATATGTGATACTGCTACTCAAGCAATGCAATTCTGACCATGGACCATGATCGTGAAGGAGGCTCGATCCCAGTAGTGGGATAATGATGATAACTAAGTCGTTCTTTACTACATCCTCGGGCAAGATGATGGTGGTGAATCGTATTCTTACTCCGTCACATCAAGGATAATTGATACTTTAGCCTTAATATATAAAATAGTGTTTGAAAAATAAAAGCCACAGCTTTCACTACCGGTACCGCTTCGCTTCGGTCTCAGTCGCCTTACGCACGTAATTCCCATTTCCGTGGGGATACCGGGATAAAATATAGCCTTAGTTACTCTCTGTTATGATAGTATTCCATTGGAGAAAGAATTTTTGAAATTGGTTCGGCAGTTTAAGCGTGAACGCGTAACAACCAAACAAACTTTCGAATTTATTATATTAAGTAAGGATTTTCTATATATTTTTTGCTAATGACAGCCATGAATACATTATTTTAAATTGGAATATGTTAATAAAATATGACCGATGATCAATTTTTTTTCTATAGGCAAATAGATGAAAGTCGCTTTTAATTCATAATTTAGATCAATATAAAAATAGTCCAAGTGCGAATCGGACTCGCGCACGAAGGGTTCCCTACCATTGACTAGGTAAACAAGTGCCTCCCTATTGCCATTATCGATATTGAGCAAAAAAATCAAGTTTGTTGTATGGGAGCTCCCCTTAAATATTTATTTAATTTTATTTTTAGTATTTGTTGTTATAGCGGCAATAGAAATACATCATCTGTGAAAATTTTAACTGTCTAGCTATCACCGTTCTTGAGATACAGCCTGGACAGACAAACGGACGGACGGAAAGCGAAGTCTCAGTAATAGGGTCCCGTTTTTACCCTTTGGGTACGGCATCCTAAAAATAAATAAAATTAGGCAATCAAAAGTTGCCATTTTCCGTGTGGTGATGGAGTAAGAATACAATTCACCACCCTCTTTCTTGCCCATGGGTGTCGTAAAAGACGACTAAAATATTACATATAATATGACTAAGGCATTATATGGGAAAGTAAACACGAAATATTGCAGTTCCTCTGACCAGCGTGGTGTAGTAGATCAATTTCATTCATCTTGTGGAGGAGGTTCGAGGCTTACCGGGGAGTGTATGAGCTGTAATGATGAGTATTAGCTTCAGTGTCATACCCTTCGAAATAGTAAAAATATTTTGTTTTTTAAATTTAGTACAAATAGAGATAGAAGAATAAGTAAGAAAATATGGCTCAATTAGATACCAAAAGCATCGCCCGATAACAAGTTAACTCCCCTCAAGCATGATGGAGGGAAGGGAGCGAGCCCATGTAGCTACTACAATGAAAACCTTGAGCAGAAGCGTAACTATACCATCTGTTCTTTGATGAGGCCCTATCAGGTTCCCTAAAAAAAAGAACTTATCACAAATAATCCCGCCAATAACTTACCTCGTATTAGATAGGCTCTATTCACAATCGATTCAGAATAATAATAATCAGATTAATCAATTTATTGGTAAATGTTATTTACAGGTCAAATAATAAATAATAATAGATATCATAAATAATAATAATAAATAAATTTATTTCAACTACTTAATAATATTATAATAATAAATGAATTGAAATGTTTATAATAATTATATTAATTTAGGCACGAAATCCTCAACGTGATATAAAGCATTTTCAATAAGCCATGATTTTAATCTGATCAGATTATGTGCATCAGTAATATGTACTGGCAGCTGATTATAAAAAGTGGGGCCCATGACGTGTGTTAATTTGTCGGACTTGACAAGTCTGCGAAGTATCTCAGCGAATTAACTGCTACCACGTGTGTTGTAGCCGTTCGATTTTTTTTTGTGTGATTTAGTTGTTAGCCTCAGATGGCTGTGACAACTTTACCCGGACTGGTGGGTGAGCACTGAGGGCTCTCAACCCGTTTAAAGTTAAGCGACCGATCCCGAGGGCACCTCCTGTGGGGTACGGACCTCGGCTCGGGGGGTCGCTAGCAAAGTGGGCACTCCCACGTTTATGATTTTAACGCGACACGTTTTCCGTCCCCGGCGGCGGGGGCGGAAACGTGGATGTTTATTTGTCAAGGCCTCGCGGGCTGTGTATGCCTCCGTCTGGGCGAGTAGCCGTTTGAGTTGTCTCCGCGACTCTTAAACGAGTCAAGATTTTGTCTAACGAACACAACTATCGATACAGATCGATTCGATACAGATACCAGTAAGTATCGGTACTTTTCAATCGATACTTAGCGACCGATACGGTATCGATACCTAGATGATATCGATACATACCTAGGCGTTTTGGGCCGGGGCCTTCTCGGGTCCCTTGAACGGGTCGGGACCCGTGGCATTTTGGACAGTTTCCACCGCATAGTTACGCCACTGACCTTGAGTATGACCATTTTCATATAAAATATTTTCTGTGGCAACCCTGTTTAAGATATATTTAGAGACACATAATTTAATAAAATAAGAATTTCTTACGCCAAGCAGATATGTAAAAATATTAATTCGTATATTAGACTAATATTAAAAGTAATAAAACTATTTTAAAAATGTTTACTGGCTCAAGAAGGGCTTATCCGTTTGCCGTTAGCAATAAAATGGTGTAGATTTCTTTTTAAATTTTGTTTACACGATACCATGTATTTATGGCCTTGTACAATATTTTAAACATATGTAACTAAACGTATTACTTTGATCTTGTTGAAAGATTTGAATTGATGAGATTTATTTATAATAGAACCAGGAAATTTTATGGTTGCTGTAACTCTTTAAATCCCGTTAAAAAATACAGTGTCAATCTATTTAGGGTTGGCAGAGCCCGGGTGGACCCCCAAGCTAAGGCTCGAGTTATTATCTTTTAGAAATTCTCAATTTTTTTTAATATGTAACATCTATAGGCAAGGGTGAACCAAATCGTTGGCGTGGCGTAAACAGCTCGTGGCGTTACGATGTCACGCTATATGACGGAATATGCGAGAATAAACCTGATTGTTGGCGCCACACCACGCTATCTATATATATATGTACACTAGCAATCCGCCCTCGCTTCGCTTCGGTTTCAGTCGCCTTACCCGCGTAGTTCCCGTTCCTGTGGGAATACCGGGATAAAATATAGCCTATGTTGCTCCCTGATATTATAGCTTTTCAATGATGAAAGAATTTTTGAAATTGGTTCAGTGGTTTAAGCGTGAAAGCGTAACAAACAAACATCCTTACTTTCGCATCTATACCAATAAATAAAATTGGAGTGTCTGTTTGTAATGTCAAAATAATAGGCTTTTTTCATGCTCACACGGTTATTTGCACGACACCTATGCCTAAAATAGCCATTTAAATATTTTTGTCTGTCTGTCTGTCTGTGTGTTTGTTCCGGGTAATCTTCAAAACGGCTTAACCGATTTCAAAAATTCTTTCACCAATGGAAAGCTATAATATCAGGGCGTAAACTAGGCTATATTTTATCCCGGTATTCCCACGGGAACGGGAACTACGCGGGTAAAACGACTATAATCTATAACCGAAGCGAAGCGAGGGCGGATTGCTAGTTTATAATATTAGCAAGGATACGCAGTCTATACATAGTAGTGTGTGAGAGAGACAGAACTACGCGATGTTGTGCGCTATCTCTCTCACTGCTCGTAAGCCGACATGTATACTAATTAAAATAAATGTTTATTGAATAAAATCATCATTTTCTGGAAAACAATTCGTAATATTTTATTAATACTTTATGCCATATTAGTTCATGTCGTAATCTGTTCTTTTATGCACATATACTTGTACAAAATAATTTCGATATTTCACATCTGCTAGGCGTCCTGGGCAACGGTTCCCCTTTTTTTATTGCCGATGGTGGCAAACGAGCAAGCAGCACGCCTGATGGTAAGTGATGCTGCCGCACATGGACCTTTGCAATACCAAGGCCTCAGCTAGGCTACCGTGAAGTAAAAGTAGTTTCAGGGAACGAGACTCAAATACAAACATTTTTAAATTTTTTATTTCATTTCTCTCAATTCTATGAGCACACTGTTTGATCTTGTTTAACAATGAGTTAGTAAGATCTGGAAGTTCGCCTGTGCGTGCGTCCTGAAAGGGATTTACTAAAAACCAGACCTGCATAGCTTCTTTGCAGCATAACGCTGAGCATTCCCCTGTTATCAAATTTTACTATTAAAATAACTGTATTATATTTTATTTTTATTATTTTTTTTTTTATTTTCGTGTGGTGACGGAGTAAGAACACAATTCACCACTCCGTCCAGGGTCGAGCAGATAATCAATGTTTGAGAAATAGCAATTTGTTACTGCACTTCGTTCGAAAGAGTCTGAATCTTGTGTCCTGTTTGCTGGTTTCCTACCAACAACAATAGTACATGTTTGGAGTGAATGAAAATAGGCACTTATACTATATACTAGCAACCCGCCTTCGCTTCGTTTCGGTTTCAGTCGCTTAAACCGGCGTAGTTCCTGTTCCCGTGGGAATACCTGGATAAAATACAGCATATGCTACTCCCTGCTATTATAGCTTTCTATTGGTGAAAGAATTTTTGAAATAGGTTCGGTGGTTTAAGCGTGAAAGCGTAACAAACAAACATCCTTACTTTGGCATTTATAATATTAGTAAGGATTACCTGAGGAAATTTTA
Source organism: Lymantria dispar (assembly GCA_032191425.1). Taxonomy (NCBI): domain Eukaryota; kingdom Metazoa; phylum Arthropoda; class Insecta; order Lepidoptera; family Erebidae; genus Lymantria; species Lymantria dispar. The sequence continues at coordinate 32,270,951 of CM063456.1, read as the reverse complement.
CGTTGAAGTTTTGCCTAATACACAAATAACCGAGAATGCGGGTGACTGGACCGGAGAATTAGTCCGTCACCCGCCGAGAGGCCGACCGACGTTGGCTTCGTCCTCGGGCCAACCACCGGAGCAGGGTGATTTGTCGTCAGTGGTCGGCCTGACGGCATACGCTTCCGAGTACACTCACTTCTCGACGTCCCTGTCCCGAGACGTCGTTCGCCGTCGCGCGGTTAGCCTCTCTGCAGGTGACTGACTAAATTCCCCGGTCCGGTCACCCGCGGCCTCGGCTAGGGCGGCATCAGGCGCAGGTACCCGCGCCCGTGCTGGACGTCGATGGCCTCTTTTTGCGAAGAGGTCATCTCAAGGAAGGAGGCCGCGGAGCGGGAACGCGAGCCACTCGCGTCCGCGAACTCGCTTCGCAGGCGGCGGCCAGGGAGGGGGAGGCGGCGATACGCGCATCTCCTCCCACCGCCTTAAATCACGACAGGTCGTGGCCAGATAGCCTAGCGTAGGGGTGTCGGGGATCGAATGTCAAAAGATGATCTCTCTGGCACCCCGTAAAAGCGCGGAAGGGACCGCTGTGGTTTTAGTGGGTATTCCGGCAGCATAGGCAGCCGGCGAGTCCCACACTCCCCGCCATCAGACGCTGGCGGGGGTTAGTGCGTAAACTGCATTTCCACAGCGTCAAAAAAAAAAATAAAAAGTACCCGCGCCTGCGCCACCCGAGTCGCCTGCGGTGGAACGTGTCACCGAAGAGGACCTCCTCGCGCGCACGATCCGCTGCCTCCTTTCGTGAGATGACGGCCTCACAGAAGGCGGCGACCGCGTTTCAGTTCCTGACGCTGTCGAGCATCTCCCTGGCGATGGTTGGCAGCGTCAGGTCGGCACCGATGATCCCGACGAGTTCACGGCGTTCCTCCGCCCACGCGGCATACACCTCGAGCGTGTGCTGCGCCGTGTCCTCGTCGCAATCGCAGTGGTGGCAGGACGGTGTGCTCTCCCTTTTGACGATCTTGTGCAGGTACTTGGCGAAGCAACCATGTCCCTCCTGACACCGTACCGAGGCCTCTCCAGCCGGACTGCCCAACGGGCAATGACGTCTCGGCGGGCGTCGACCCGCCAGGCGGTGATCTCTTCCAACGAGACCATACCGCCGCGGACGCGCGTCTCCGTCTGATGACGGCGTAAGAATACAATTCACCACTCCCTATCTTGCCCGTGAATGTTTTAAAAGACTTCTAAGGGATATAATATGCATATAACATTTGTGCAAGAGAAAGACAACTCAAAATGAAACTCTGTATCAACATGTCTGACCAGCATAGTATAGTCAAATTCCCTCCCATTGTGGAGGAAGCCCGAGCCCAACTTTGGGACGTATGTGGGCTGCGATGATGATGATGACACAAATAATAAAAATAATATTTTTTTTTAGATAAGCCAATAAGTGAAATTGAAAATTTTTAAACAACCCGCGACACAGACTAAATTAACTAAAAAAAAGTATTATGTTCTCTATCTTCTATACCATTAAATAAAATTGGAGTGTCTGTTTGTAATGTCAAAATAATAAACCTTTTTCATGCTCACAGGGTTATTTGCACGACACCTATGCCTAAAATACAGATAAAAAATTTTTGTCTGTCTGTTTGTTCCGGGTAGTCTCCAAAACGGCTGTACGGATTTCAAAAATTCTTTCACCAATAGAAAGCTATAATATCAGGGCGTAAACTAGGCTATATTTTATCCTGGTATTCCCACGGGAACGGGAACTATGCGGGTAAAACAACTAAAACCGAAGCGAAGCGAGGGCGGGTTGCTAGTCGAAAATATTACAATACTACTTTTGAAGATTATTTTGACATTACAAACAGACACACCAATTTTATTTATTGGTATATATTGTCATTTAACGATCATACTGGGTACACGTGAAGCACTTAATTGAGTAATTATACGCCGTTACATAATTTTGGAGTTGGTACTCTTCACTGCTGGACCGATATTAACCAAACATAGCTAAGAGCCATCACAAGGAAACTTACTTTCAAAGGCAAAAAAACTGCATCGAAATCGGTTCATCCGTTTGAGAGCTACGAGCCACAGGCAGACATTGACATCAAACTTTTATCATCCCTTTTTTTACGTTGGGGGTTAAAGCCTTCACACTACTTCACAAACATAGAGCTTTTATTTTTGAGCTGGTCAGGGGCAGCACGCACGCGGTCCACTGCGTCCGGGAGACGGATAATCCACCATATTCTCCCACCTTCGCCATTAGAGCGGCAACTGGTACCGAACCCTTGACGTCCGTCCTTCGTGGTCAGCCTTTCTGCGGGTGACAAACACGCACAACTTAAAGCTAGGGAGAGAATAAAATTCACAGGATTCCTCACCATCATCTCGCCTCATATACGTCCCACTGCTGGGCTCGAGCCTCCTCCATAACGAAAGGAAAGTTGACCTACTACCACTCTGGACAGACGGGTTGGTACAGGGTTTTATTTAGAGTTTTTCCTACATAAATGTTTTTTTTTATTGCCAACGGTGGCAAACGAGCAAGCAGCACACCTGATGGTACCTAAGTGATACTGCCGCACATGGACCTTTGCAATACCAGGGGCACAGCTATTGCCTACCGTGAAGACTACTCTTCTTAAACCTCGTTTAAAGAAGGACATGTCATACCGCTTGGGCTACAACAGCAGGTAGTTCATTCCAGAGCTTGCACGTACGTGGGAGAAATGATTGCTGGAAACGTACAGTTGTATGCATATTAAAATTTCCATGCGGTGACTGAATAAGAACAATTCACCATCCCCTATTTTGCCCATGGGTGTGGTAAAAGACGACTATAGGATTTTAATATGCGTACAACATGCAGCAGGATTTCTACGCGAGGTCTTTTCCTTGTGGTGACGTGAATAGGAACACATTTCAACAATCCCTATCTTACCCGTGAATGAGTGATATAATACGCATATAAAATTTATACAAGAGAATGTAGACTATAAATAAAATCCTATACTTACCTACATTTTTGACCAGCGTGGTATAGTAGCGTTACTTTCCCTCTTATTCTGGAGGTGATTGGAGCTCAACAGTTGGACGTCTATGAGCCGAGATGATGATGAATAAGTTATAATAATAGAAGTAGTTTTAGTGTGTAATACCTCACGACTCACCCCAATCCACTAGTGGTTGGGGCGGTAAACTACGTCCCCTCAAAAATATCCGCGGTCCGACGTCCTCGTCATCTTCTTGAAGAAGGGGATGACGCTATTATGATCGCCCAAGAAAGGGCCTACACAGCTCGCGCAGCGATAACACAAAAAACTCCGCGGTATCGGCCTCGCCGTCGAGGTCGAAAACCGCGGCGCATAAAAGTCATTATCCTAAACGTGGCCACGCCCACTTTGCATTCAGCGACGCCCCGAGCCGAGGTCCGTTCCCCACAGGGGGAGCCCTCGGGCGATGTTCGCTTAACTTACTTACCGGGTTGAGAGCCTTCCGCTCGCCCATTGACCGCGTTAAGCTGTCAAGGTCATCTGCGACCAACAGCTACACACACAAAAAAAAAAAGTGTAATACCTCAGAGGACGTGCAACATTTGCTGATGGAATGTGCAAAAAACCGAAGGCAAATAATAACGTTCATAGAGAGATTTGATTTAAAGTGACTTAAACATACAAGATGTAGGCTTAATTCAAACAATTATGTCTAAACCTAAGTCCAAACAGGCAAAACATATGTGTAGCCTAATAACTTTAGTATACCCATAAAATACTTTTGCCCTAATTTTTAGATTCTGAGTCGTATCATAATTATTTGTAATGTTAATGTGTAATGTTAAGACGCCATGATACAATGGGGTTGACGTGTCCATGTGGACAAAAACCCCCTATAAAATATTAGATTAAAAAAGAAAAGTAGTTTTAAGTTCATTATCAGCTCACATAGGAGAGAAATTGACCTACTATACCACGCAAATATAGGATTTTATTTTAAGTTTCCTTTCTCTTGAATAGTTATATCTTTTAATCTTTTTTTACTACATCCACGGGCAAGAGGTGATGAATTGTATTCTTATTACATCACCACATGGAATGGTTTTAAGTTATACTGTCAAAATATTAATCTTTGTTCGTGTTGGTGTAAAACTAGCAAGCATATGACCGAAATACCCACTAAAACCACAGCGGCCCCTTCCGCGCTTTTACGGGGTGCCAGAGAGATCATCTGATGACATTCTATCCCCGATACCCCAACGCTTGGCCGTCTGGTCACGTCCTGTCATCATTCAGGGTGGTGGGAGAAGAAGCGCATAACGGCGTCTCCTCCTCCCTGGTCGCCGCCGGCAGAGCGAGTCAGCGGACGCAAGCGCCTCGCGGGCACGCTCCGCGGCCTCCTTCCTTGTCATGACAGCCTCACAGAAGGAGGCCATCGACGACCAACAGCTGTCGCTGCCGAGCATCTTGGAGATGATGGTCGGCAATGACAGGTCCGTTGTTCCTATCTCCGTTGACAGAACGTGGCGCTGAGGCCCCCAGGCGGGGCATACTTCCAGTGTGTGGCGCGCATCGTCGATTAGCGCGCCACACTCATGGCATCCTGGGGTCTCTTCTCTTCCAATTTTATGCAGGTACTTACCGAAGACCCCATGTCCGGTAAGCACCTGCAAGCAGCACACCTGATAAGTTATACCGTCGCACATAAATCTATAATAGGTCGCTGCCTACCTTTAAGAAAGTGAAGGGAGTGTGAATGCATGCAATGAGGTTCGGTGAAACTAAAACCCATCACACCTTCAGAAAGTTGTGCTTCCGTCTCTCTCGCTCACAGAACGAAGTGCAGTAACAAATAGCTAGTAATCTGTTGTATATTTTCTGTTCAGTGTGGCACTACACCGGACGGACCGGCCAGCGGCTGTAGACAGACAACTGTCGACAGTGTGCTTCTACTACTTACATAAAAAATCGGCCAAATGCGAGTCAAATTCGCACACGAAAAATTCTGTACCATTGAGCAAAAAATGGCAAAAAAATCACGTTTGTTGTATAAGGGGGGCCCTTAAATACTTATATTATTTTGTTTTTAATATTTGTTATTATAGCGGCAACAGAAATACATAATTTGTAAAAATTTCAACTGTTTAGCTATCGCCGTTCTTGAGATACAGCCTGGTGACGAACAGATAGCGAAGTCTTAGTAATAGGCTCCCGTTTTTACCCTTTGGGAACTCTAAAATTATGTTCTATTAAGAGATCCATAGCTAATTGCCGAGTTGCCACTAATAATTAATGGTGTATCTTGATAAATCGATGAATTAATTATCTATGAAATTTTAGAGCGCATGTTTGGCCATAGCCAACAGACAGCCATTAGCCAACGTAAACACGTTACAGGAAAATCGATTGATTTATGTTTGAATACGTGCTTTTAAAAATGTAAACATGTCTGTGCCTCTATTAAGTCTTAATTTGTATCATGTCAGGGTTATGTAAACCAATCAATTATATCTTATTAATGTTCTTATTTGCTGTGCGGTGACGGAGTAAGAATACAATTCAAGTTTTACTTCCCTTACGTCAATATTATATGTATTTTATAATAGTTATAATAATAATAATAGTTTAAGTTGGCGAGTCACCGTCTCCCAAAGTTCAAGACATGATGGCATTGTAGGCAGACGACAGTTTTTAAATCAATAGTCTTAAGTTAACTAATCTATCGAACCTCCAACCCCATAATCAGGTTTTACATATCATACAATAGTTTTACAACTACCGATGGCAGTCCACGAATATTATGTGCGGGCGTGGAGTGTCATCGGTAGACGTTCCATGCCATTTTTAAATTAAATTTCTCCAAAGGCCTCTGCGTGTTGGATTCATGTCCCCATGTAAGCCTCTCAAAGGACCGGGTATCTTCCCTAGGAAGATCCCGTGAATACCGAGATACATTATAATAATAATAATAATAATTTATATCATATTTAAAAATGTATTAAGTAGTTTTTAAGTTGAATAAATATATAATAATAATAAGGGCTAGGCTGTAGGTTACGTAGAGGTGGTCAAATAGTATCTCACCTGCTTTACATGGATGATTTGAAACTATTTGCACCAACTCACATTCAAATGGCAGAATTACTAAAAGTTACCGAGACATTTTAAATAAAACTACGTTACGGATTTTATCGCGTTTGTATTTGAAATTTGATTGCCCGACGTTTCGAACACTTTGCAGCGTTCATGGTCACGGGCGAACTAGGATGTCTCACGTCCAACAAGTCGTCGTTATTGCAGAAAAATTATAATTATCTACCCGATACAGAAAATAGTTATTAAATATTGACCCACATTTTGATACAAATTTATTGCTAGTCATCATCATCTTGCTCTTATCCCAATTACTTGGGGTCGACGCAATATGTCATCTGTTTTGACATATTGCAAAAAGTTTCGGCAATGACTTTTATGACCGGCCGCCTGCCTGACGTCAACCCTCCTTGGGAATGTAATCGTTGACCCAAATGGTACCAGATGGAGTTGGTCCAGGTCAATCTAGGGCTCTTAGTCGTCTTTTACGACACCCACGAGCAAAGCAAGGGTTGGTAGTATTCGAAGCCGCTACCACACAGCATTTACAAATTTTACACACAGCAATTACAAATTTATTGCTAGTGTAAGAAGAAAATGATTCTATATGAAAAAATTAAATTGTTTATGGTTAGTAATTGTTTAACATTAAAATGAATAGTAATTATATTTAAAATCTAACTAATAATCTAGTATACTACCACCGGATCGGAACACGGTCACACTGAGAAAGATCCGGCAAGAAAGCTCAGGTGACATAATGCTAAATTAATATTATTAACTAGCAACCCACCCTCGCTTCGCTTCGGTTATAGGTTATAGTCGTTTTACCCGCGTAATACCCGTTCCCGTGGGAATACCGGGATAAAATATAGCCTAGTTTACGCCCTGATATTATAGCTTTCCATTGGTGAAAGAATTTTTGAAATCGGTCCAGCCGTTTTGAAGATTACCCGGAGCAAACAGACAGACAGACAAAAATTTTTTAATTGCTATTTTAGGCATAGGTGTCGTGCAAATAACCGTGTGAGCATGAAGAAAGCCTATTATTTTGACATTATAAACAGACACTCCAATTTTATTTATTGGTATAGATATTAAATTTTGAAGGCGGCTGACTTTAAGTTACTAAGAGGTTTTAATTTAAAAAAATATTTTAGCTATTATTATTGTGGGTCAAATCTATACAATAAGAGCTCACACTGTCTTGCAGTCTTGTGGATTTATTTTTAATAATGTTAATAACAGGATCCCAGCTTGATGGCAACATCCAGCCATCCTCTCTATTGAAATTTTTGTGCTTTTTAATTTCAATAGCCTCGCGTTCGCCATTCTAGGCAGGTATCGGTGTTCTTTTGCGAGGATTTGTGGTTTATCAAACCTGATGGCGGGCTCGGTCCTGACTATGTTCACAGACTGCAAGACAGTTAGACAATTCGACAATATCTTTTATACTCTGCTACGTGTATATGGGCGCATATCGCCCTCTATCAGCAATATTTGTAAATTGTTGATGTATGTGTTATCAATTATAGTTATAAACGTGTTTGAAATATTTGCAACTAATATTTAAATAATTATTTGTAGTAACAACACTGCTATTTATCATGCTATGATATTTAAAAGACACTTTTTGAATGTATTTCTAGATATATTTGATTTAGTTGTTTAAATATTTATATAGTTGATTAAATTAAAATCGATTAGAATTAATGTAATTATTTGTAACCATATTTAGTTGTTTTTACACAATAAATATTGCAATTTATTTCTAGTTACAGCGCCGTCTGTTGAACAATATATGAGAACAATATTTCCTTTAATTACATTAATGTAAATTGTGTAAAATTGACTATTTGGAATTATGTTAAATGCATTAGAATATTTATCATTATTATTTAGCTATATGCCGATAGTTATTTAATAGTTGTTTTATTTGTTTGTTATAAAAAGTAATTGTAGTTGCTAAGACTAGACCGTTTCATTGTAAAGCGGAGGTTATAAAAACATTGTAAGATTAGAATAGAGGACAGTTTTACTTCACTCACTTCTCCGGCAAGAACTCCTAATAAATACAGTGATTACATACTCAGTATTTTACTATCATCGTCCAAATTCCTGGCGCAACGCCGACAGCAGCGGTGGGATCACAGCCCCAAAACTCTTCAAGATCTACGGATGACCTTCACTATGGAGCAAATGATGGATCTCCTGACCTCGATTACAAAATACTGCTGCAACAACAGCTGCGAGAGCCGCATTTTCTACGGAGGCTACAATGTAACGGCGGCACCAAAATTTTTATCTACCGCCGTTCAACCCCGACGAGAGATCGCATCGATAATCATCGACATCGCGGACTGGTGGGCAAATGTTAACGAGACGATCATGGCTTTCAACATATAAGCCGCAAGAAGCAAGAATGGAAGCTATTCTTGAACTCAACGGTATGGCAGACACATGGGCGCTTCAATCAATTACATGGCAACAAGTGGAAGATGACATCGTTACAACCTTCGGCAAGGAGTTCCGGTATGCTGGCTACGTCCCGTGGTGGCGCAGCTGCACCTCTGAACAAGCTGACAGTTACGCAGACTACGCTACAACGGGCCGGGCTCTGCTCAAACGTTCGAGACGTGAGGCTACGGACTCTGAGGTGATCGACGCCGTAATAACAGGTATTTATCTTGAATTAATAAGATCTGAGCTATTGCGAAACACGCCTAGATTTTGTCTAGGCTCGTGTTTGTTTTGTTAACTTTTCGTTAGCGAAAACTACCGTCTAACAGTAATTGTAACTGTCTGGAGACGACGCCGGGGGTTTCGCCGGTGTGCAGGCGGTGAAGAGTTATGTAATGACTATTGACGCCAAAAAGTACTGATGTGTTGAATAACTAGCAAACCATCCTAGCTTCTCCTCTGTTTTAGTAGTTTTACTCGCGTAGTTCCCGTTCTCGTGGGAATACCGGAATAAAATATAGCCTTGTTTACGCCCTGATATTATAGCTTTCCATTGGTGAAAGAATGTTTAAAATCGGTCCAGCCGTTTTGAAGATTACCTGGAACAAACAGACAGACAAATTTTTTAATCTGTATTTTGGGCATAGGTGTCGTGCAGGTGACCGCGTGAGCATGAAAAAAGCCATTTTGACATTACAGACACTCCATTTTTATTTATTGGTATAGATATTGACTAATAATAATAGTAAACAGCACGGGACAGTTAAAAATGATAAGGCCCGTATTTGGCACCTTTCGTGACGTAAAAGGCGCTCAAGTCCAGGTGACGTGAGCGCGGCAGCGCGCGAGAACCTCTCCCTGCGCGACCAATTACCCCGCGCGCCAGTTACCCCGCGCGCACTTGCATATCAACAATAGAATGCCTACTACATATTTACAATTATTAAATAGTTCTTATTTTGAATAATTCGCGTCGCTTACACTGTCTAGTAATTGTGTTAACTGTAATAATAATTTATGGTTGACTGGTAGAGAATGCCTTTGGCATTAAGTCCGCCATTGCATTGTTGCATGAAGTTTAATAAATAAATAAATAATAACCTAGGACCTTTTTGTGATGCAAATAGAAGCGTCTACTTATCACGCTTGCAGAGTTCTCGATTTATAACTTTCATAACCCCTTTAATACGACGAAGTTTATAATACCGTTTTTGTTATAGAAAATACCATAGTGAAAATAATTATTTCCGTAAGCAAATCGATAAAATTTATGGTTAACTAACAATCGGACTATTTTTACTTCTAGAGATCGCATTATCACAAGGTAAAGTTTTGAATAGCTTATTCCATACTGGTGTTGATTGTTCTCTGATCCGAAATAAGTTTACTGGTTCGATTCCGGCCAAACGCCAGATCGTTGATGTTACTTGTATTACAACCAAAGTTAGTTTCCATGACGTGTCGAGGTAGAATTGGTTATGACATTATTAGTGCTGTTTGGTATTACCGTAAGTCTTAAAGAGGGTATAATATAGAAAACTGTAACTGCTGATAAATGAACCCTCCATGCTATCTATAACTTTGATTTTAACTTCAATCTAAACGACTCAATATTGTTTTAAGTTACATGATGTTCTCAAGCTTTAAATCTAGTTTCCTACTCTGCAACTGTGTATCGCAAATAAAGACCAGTGCGTTAACAATAAAACTAAAAGGCTGATTAAATAGTTCAACGCAGACCCTATAGATTATCACCTCTATAACGCTATGAAAATGAGATAAGTTGCCTTCACTTTAAATATCACTAAATGTTCAAAAGTCCCCGTGTAGTTCAGTATGCGAACCGTGTGCGTTGAAATAAATACCGCTCGTGAGCTGAAGACTTCGTTTGAAGCTATTAAGCATTTTCGTCACTTAGGTGGTCAATTATTTAAAGTGGTAACTGATTATGTTGTAACTGAAATTCACTTAAGGTTTCAAGGCAAGGCAGAAAGAGCACACTCCAGGAGTGCATAACTGGTAGCATTTCTTTAAAATTTTAGTTTAAAGTAGAATATCGAAAGGGTGACTGCTTGGTTAATACAGATTATAGTCTTAATCTGTGTTAAGTAAACCATATGCTCTAAAACGAAGTAATTGTTTATGTCGTCGTAAATTCATCCACTCTTGACCATACTTGGCTTCATGTAGGGCAGAAGAGTGATCCTTCAATAAAGGAGATTGACTCTGACAGTAGTCTATACTTTGTCATTTAACAAGATATTGCTGCTGAGCCATAATGTTCAAATAGTATCGTTTCACGTAATTACCGTTAGAAACTCGTGTTACGATCACACTGCACTGCACAGATGACGTAGTGGTTAAGATATCGTGCCAGTGTCGCGGGTTCGAATCCCGCGCAGGACAACTCTGTGCGATCCATAAATTTTTGTTCTGAATTTGGATCTAATTTGTTTCCATTAATGTGTTTATTACCTCCACCGCAATATAAGGACTATTGCGAGACTACCACAACTTTTGTTGCGAAAAGGTACTGGTTAAAATCGGCGAACAATATTGGTACCCCAATATGTTCGAAAATTTGTGAAGAATTGTGTTGGCTAACATTCGTAAAGCCGAAATCTGGCGTAAAACAATCTACTTCCAATCTATAAAATTGTAATATAATTATTCATACTGTGTTCGCTGACATTACAGGCTACATTCATGGCGGACGTCATCAGCCAGAATACGCATTTGTCTTTATAGTAGTTTACACTAAAGACGTCACAATCGGCTATGAGGTCTTTTGTGAAGTTGTAACTGTATTTGGAACTCGTCTCTTCTTATAATAATGAATAAATACGGTATGGAATATACCTTGTGGCTAAGGGAACTAGTAGAGCAAATGGTTAAGTGGGACTAGTTGTGAAAATTATCAAAGATATTAATGTCTGTACTTGAGCTTGATAAACCATGCCACAGTGCTATTTGCGATTTCCAGTTGGCTATAAACTGCAATATTACTGGGAGTATTGTTTGGCAAAATATTGACCGCCGCTTATTAAGATTTTGCAGGTAAATTACGACGAACGAACAAAAGATTTAACGTCTGTACGATGAGGATGGACGAGCGGTCTTTTCCGAGTTGATTGATTTGACAAAGATAGAGCCAAAATAAATGTATTTTTGGCAATTTTGTTCTCGTGCCTCGTCATCGACGCACTCTCTTCGAGGGTCCCATGGCACTTTAGGAGGTATTGTCTAATGACCGATACATGTTGAAGCATAATTATCTCCGCGGATGTGATGTAAGTATCGCTAGCCATGACTTTTATGACCAGCGCCTGTTGCAAAGACTGATTTTTTTTTTTTTGATCACAGCAATGCCGTATGGGCGGGTGAATATTAATTTTGAAACAAATGCTTTTTATTTTTCCTATCCAAACCATCCTTCCTAAAGCGCTGGCTGGCCACCATGCGTATCCTTAAACCTGGTCTTGTTGGCTAGATCCCAGGATGGGTGATGCCTTATGGTTGGCTAGATCCCGTATGGGTGATGCCTTATGGTTGGCTAGATCCCGTGGTGGTGATGCCTTATGGTTGGCTAGATCCCGTATGGGTGATGCCTTATGGTTGGCTAGATCCCGTGGTGGTGATGCCTTATGGTTGGCTAGATCCCAGTATGGGTGATGCCTTATGGTTGGCTAGATCCCGTGGTGGTGATGCCTTATGGTTGGCTAGATCCCGTGGTGGTGATGCCTTATGGTTGGCTAGATCCCAGGATGGGTGATGCCTTGTGGTTGGCTAGATCCCTTGGTGGGTGACGCCTTAACAGCGCAAGGGACGCGCTGGAGTCAGTATAGCCGTATGGGCGCATATCGCCCTCTATCAGCAATATTTGTAAATTGTTGATGTATGTGTTATCAATTATAGTTATAAACGTGTTTGAAATATTTACAACTAATATTTAAATAATTATTTGTAGTAACAACACTGCTATTTATCATGCTATGATATTTAAGACACTTTTTGAATGTATTTCTAGATATATTTGATTTAGTTGTTTAAATATTTATATAGTTGATTAAATTAAAATCGATTAGAATTAATGTAATTATTTGTAACCATATTTAGTTGTTTTTACACAATAAATATTGCAATTTATTTCTAGTTACAGCGCCGTCTGTTGAACAATATATGAGAACAATATTTCCTTTAATTACATTAATGTAAATTGTGTAAAATTGACTATTTGGAATTATGTTAAATGCATTAGAATATTTATCATTATTATTTAGCTATATGCCGATAGTTATTTAATAGTTGTTTTATTTGTTTGTTATAAAAAGTAATTGTAGTTGCTAAGACTAGACCGTTTCATTGTAAAGCGGAGGTTATAAAAACATTGTAAGATTAGAATAGAGGACAGTTTTACTTCACTCACTTCTCCGGCAAGAACTCCTAATAAATATCTACAGTGATTACATACTCAGTATTTTACTATCATCGTCCAAATTCCTGGCGCAACGCCGACATGTACATCGCTGACGAACGTCGCAGGACACTGCAGAATAACAGCGTTGTGGTATTTACTGAGTAGATACCTCAGCATTATGCTGAGCAGCTATCCCTTTGCTCTTTTGCGAAGGAGACCAGATCTTTATGTAATTTTTGTTATTTTCGTTGTTTCTCTTTTTCTTTTTTTTTTTGTTAGTTATAGTTTTTATCTTATTGTACTTTTATTATTATGTTCTTGTAGGTGTTCCTTTCGTAAAAGAGTAATAAATTATTTTTCTTTTTTTTCTTTCTTCTTTACTGCAGACTTAATGTCACGGCGGTGCTTCACATCAGCTATGTGTTCTTTGATCCGAGTTCTTATGGATCTTTTTGTTTGCTCAATATACCATGACCGCTGCAAAGTGTTCGAAACGTCGGGCAATCAAAAATCAAATACAAACACGATAAAATCCGTAAAGTAGTTTTATTTAAAATGTGTAATATTCGCGTAAACATCAGAAATTAGTTACTGAGACTTTTAGTAATTCTATCAAAATGGAGTTTGGTGTAGATAAATGTGCTATCGTGCATGTGAAGCGAGGAGAGGTAATGGAGGATCATAGAGGTCAAATCTTTGATAGGGCTCAATTTAGACCGCTTCGCGTAATTGTTACCTATAAGTACTGGGGTATGTCTTAGACTTTGAACGTCTTTGGCCGCCGGAAAAAGGTTTTAAATAGCCTTCTATTAGGTGGCAATCAAGTGCGTGCCCACAACGCTTGGATCAGGCCAATTCTGATGTACTCCTTTGGCATACTCAAGTGGACTCGAACCGAATTGGATACCCTGGACAGAAAAGTCCGCACGCTGTTAACATCGCACAGGATGCATCATTCTCGTTCATTAATAATGAGATTGTATTTGCCGCGAAGATGTGAGGGACGAGGCTTCCTCAATGTCAAAGCCCTTTATAATCGCGAATTATGCAATCTTAAGGATTATTTCCTCAAGATGATGAGTGGTGTGTATCTTGATGTGGTGACAGTGGATAGCGGGCCCACTGCGCTTGCATTAGCTAAACAGAACTTGCGTAAGCCGGTAGTGCTAAGCACCACCCGAACGTAGACTTTTACATTCATCTAATCAGATTCGGGTATATTGATCGAATTATTGCATTATCATGGGCATTTGACGAGTATGCAATGTTTAAATAAAATCTGTTCGTTCAAAGTGGGGCAAAATGACGTTCAAAGATGCCGTTACATATATAGATACATACATACAGACATGCATGCAGGTGAAACTAATGAAAGCGTGTTCAAAATACAGAAGAACAAAAGTTCTAAATCAGAAGTTTCATTTGTTGAAAGTGTACGTAATACTTAAATTATCCGAGATACTTTATAATTACGACGGGATAGATTTAATTGTTTCCATCTGGTGACGGAATAAGAATACAATTCACCTCCATCCATCTTGCCCATGGGTGTCGTAAAAGACGACTAAGGGATATAATATACATATAATAAAGATAATGGAAACTTTATATATAACCTTATACCAACACGTCTGACCAGCGTGGCGTAGTAGGTGGATTGCCCTCCCATTATGAAGGAGGTTCGAGCCTAACAGTGGGACATACATATATGAGCTGCGAGGATATAATACTTTTTCTAAAAATAACCTAGCATGTATAATGCTAGATATCAGTAATTTGATGCCGCCCCAGCAGAGACTGCGCGTGACCGGATCCGGGATTTAGTCCGGCACCCGCGGAGAAGTTAACCTCGCGACAGCGATCGGCGTCCCGGGGGATGTCTATGGGAGAATACCCTCGGGGTATTCCGTCGGGTCGACCACTGAAGTCAAGGAACTCTTCACCGGTGGTCGGCCCAACGACGAAGGCGACGTGCTATATGGGTGGGTTACGGGGCCACGCGCCGCCCCTCTGTCACCCCGGACGGAGCCCAACCCAAAAAAAAAACAGTAATTTAAATTTTTAAAGTGAAACATATTACATCGCCTCAAACTTTTTCGTCCATCTATTGCATGTTGCGTGACGGTCGGCCGCAGAGTAGGGGTAAAGTGAAAGGCGCTCGACAGAACAGCCGAGGCCAGTATGGCGGCGTTCGCATCAGCTGGCCGTGTAGTGACTATTACTCATTTGTGCCAGTGCTCCACGCTATTTGTTTGTTTTTATCAGTGTTTAATGTAAATGATGCGATTTTTTTGTAACGCGAAATAAACTTTCACTTTTACCGTGGTGGCATAAAACCACACAATATTTTTTTTTTTATTTTAAATAGAAAGGGGGTAGAAGGATACAACGTTATTTCAGTAGAGCATTGTAGAAACACATAACTGATTACTTTAATTTTTTTTTTCAGATATAAGCTATGGAGAAGATATTTGATTGCACAAGGAACAGTGTATTTTTTACGACATTTTTTATTCTTTTTTCGATACATACAGGTTAGTAAATTATTTTAATTATTTATTTTCTTCAATAATTTTTTCTCAAGCATCATCATTATTACAGCCTCATATGCGTCCCACTGTTTGGCTCCAGCCTCTTCTGCAAGGGAAGGAAATTGACCTACTAATCCATGTTTGTTAGACAGGTTGGCGTTTTATTTCGAGTTGCGCTTCTCTTGTAAAAATATTGTGTGCATATTATAATCGCTTAGTCGTCTTTTACGACACCCACGGGTAAGATAGGTGGTGGATTGTATTCTTACTCCGTCACCACACGGATTTTTATGCTCTTCTCTATCATAATATTTA
Organism: Lymantria dispar; assembly: GCA_032191425.1. Lineage (NCBI taxonomy): Eukaryota > Metazoa > Arthropoda > Insecta > Lepidoptera > Erebidae > Lymantria > Lymantria dispar. The sequence continues at coordinate 32,255,136 of CM063456.1, read as the reverse complement.
AAAAAATACATAATGAGGTCGCTTCCGGCTATCGCTAGAACGTACGCTTAGAACTTTTAAATTACGCAATGGATTTTAATGTGGTTTTAATAGACAGAGTCGTCATCACAGCTGGGTTTGAGCTCCACTGGTGGGTTTGAGCTTTCTCCATAAGCGAGGGGAATTGACCTGCTACATACCACGCTGGTCAAACGTGTTGGTATCTTTTTTTTATGGGTAAGCGCACACGCCATCCATTCCGTCCGGGGCGACGAATAGACGGCGCGCGGGCCCATAACCCACTGGTACCCACGTCGCCTTTGTCGTTGGGCCGACCTCCAGTGCCGAGTTCCTTGTCCTCGGTCGGCTCACCTCTCGACGTCCCTGTACCGGGACGTCAGTCACCGTCGCGCGGTCAACCCCTGCGGGTGCCGGACTAAAGTTCCCGGTCCGGTCACCCGCGGCCTCGGCTATACATAGGTACTCGTACCTGCGCCGCCCGAGTCGCCGGCGCGGCGGAGTGTCACCAAAGAGGAGTTCCTCTCGCGCACGATCCGTCGCCTCCTTCCGTGAGATGACGACCTCACAAAAGGCGGCGACCGCGTCCCAGTTTCTAACGCTGTCGAGCATCTTCCTTAGAGATGGCGATCTGAGATCGATTTTTCAGGCCCAAAAGATCGATTTTATAAATTGATGCGATGCGATTCGGTGAATCGATACTTTACGCTAGAGAATTGTCATTCGATTTTTTTTCTGCCCACTCGATACTATTTAATGTATTGTACTATATTATAAGAATAATAACACTTTCAGATTTCCTAAAAAAAAGCTCATCACAAGCACGTCCAAAAGAAAAGATTGATAGATCGATTAATCGAGAATCGATCCTTCAGACCTCAATTTTATTGTGAATCGATTCTTTGGACGACAATTCGAATCGATTCAAGAATCGATCTTTTTCAGAAAAATTGCCCATCCCTAATCTCTCTAACGACAGTTTGGTATAGGGTTTCATTTCGAGTTTTCTTTCTCTTGCTTAAATGTTATATGCGTATTATATTATATCCCTTAGTCGTCTTGTACGACATCCATGGGCGTCACCACAGGGGTCATCATCATCATCTCAGCTCATATACGTCCCACTATTGGGCTCGCGCCTCCTCCATAATGGAAGTGTAATTGACCTACTATACCACGCTGGTCAGACGTGTTGGTATAGGGTTTTATTTCGAGTTTTCCTTCTCTCGCATAGATGTTATAAGCGTTTTATATCCCTTAGTCGTCTCGTACGATCACCCACGGGTAAGATAAGGGGTGGTGAATTGTATTCTTACTCCGTCACCACACGGATCATTATATGTTTATTGCATGCAAATTATGTGATGACCTTAGAATAATAACGTATAGAAGGTAAGTCCGCGAACAAAAAATGAAGTATATAAATTGGAACCTAATAAGAGCTTACGCCGGACCGTTCCGTAGTGTACAAGGTTATTGTACTGCACGTACGTTCGCAACTCTTAAAAAATAAACAGGTAATTATGACGGTTTGTGCATTCAAATTGTGTCACAACACACGCGGGCGAAGTGCATGTAGTATTTTTGGCTTCACGTTTTTGATCGCTTAAGTACTGATACTATCCTTCTATACGTTATTATTCTTAGGTGATGACTAATGGTGATACTATGCATATAACATCTGTGCAAGAGAAGAAAATCTCGAAATAAAATCCTATACGAACAGGTCTCACCAGCATTGTATAGTTAGAGAATTTCCCTCCTAATGGGGAGAAGGCTCAAGCCAGGGGCACAAAAACCTTTCAAACGACGTCAACAACATTTCCATCGTAAATATATGATTAAAAATATTTGAAATAAAAGAAAACCATCATTTTATAACAATATATAAATATAATTGAGTATAATTTAAGAGCACCATATGATATTGTCAATGAAACTTTCATATTCCCGCCATAACTCTAACCTAAAGCATAAATTGAGTGCATAGAGTAATAACTTTTTTTTAACAGTCCACAGTATTGATTGCTTCAAATGCGTGTCCATGAATGGCCGTTTTCCAGCGTGCGACGACCCTTTCCATAACAACCATTCCTTGCAAATGTTAGAATCACCTTGCATGGGGGGAAGGAAAGGCAGGGACGGGCTGTTCCCAGCAACTTCGTGCATCAAAATCGCTGGAGTTTTTGGTGAGGCATATTTTCATACTATTTACTCATTATTATTCTTTACTACTAGTAGTACTAGTTTTAGTACTAGTTTTAGTTACCAATAGTACCCACACATAGTGAGAAGTGACTTTTTATAATTAAAATTTGTTTTATAAATTTAAATTCTTAAACTAATTTCATTGCTAACATATTCTATACCTTATAAATACAATGGTGAAGTGTGCAGCATGTGGAAAGTTCCTCGGTGTTAAGGCAGGTGCTGCCTGTTCTAACAGTGTTTGCACAAATAAATATCATTTTGCTTGCCTGCTTCTGCCCGAGTCCACGCAAATGAGCAACAATTGGAAACGCCCAGACTGCAAAAAAAAGAGCCCTAATACGTACATTTTAACTTTATTTGATCTACATGCACCTTATAAAAAAGTTTTAGTTAACAATAAGTCCCATCCCTGGATCACCGAAACGGTTAAGTTAATGATGAACTTGCGAGACACTGCGCATGCACGTTATAAATCTAGTAGATGCGAACGTTCTTTAAACTCATATAAAGATCTTAAATACCTGGTTCGAGCTGCAATTGATCGCGAAAAGCAGGCCTACTTTAATACATACATAAATAAAAATATTGACCAACCGAAACGATTATGGAAACAATTGAAGTCTACCATATCTATAACAAAGAAATCTGAGCTTGAGCTGCCATATCTCTGTAATGACCCCGATACTCTTAATCAATATTTTCTGAACATACCTGGTAAAGATTCTGTTACAATGTCAGAATTAACGTATTTTGAATTTAACCGTTTTAGTTCAAATACATTTCGGCTTCATACGGTGACCGATGTGGACGTGTCTAACATTCTCTGTAGCCTCAAATCAAACACCTTAGGTGCCAACTATATCTCATTGAACATGCTGATAATGACGCTTCCTAATTCTCTCCGAGCAATTACATCCATCATAAACAAATCACTGATGACTGCCACGTTTCCTACTCTGTGGAAAATGGCAATAGTCCAACCAATCCCCAAAATTCCACATCCAACCAGTGCTAAGGATATACGCCCCATTAGCTTGTTGCCGTGTCTCTCCAAGGTTCTCGAAAAAGTCGTCTGTAACCAGTTTAGGACATATCTCGAGCGGTTTCAAATTCTACCTCTAACCCAATCAGGATTCCGTCAAAAGCATAGTACGACTACTGCTCTTCTCGACGTGGTCAGTAATATATTGGAAGACAGAGATCGGGGTATGGTAACTCTGCTTGTTCTTCTAGACTACTCACGTGCTTTCGACAGCATCAACATTTCACTCCTTCTGTCAAAGCTTGCATTCTATGGATGTGATACAGATACCATCAAATGGTTTCACAGCTATTTGTCTAATAGATCGCAATTTGTGCAAATAAAGAGTAAGGATAGTCTTATTAACAGAGGCGTTCCTCAGGGTTCCGTCCTTGGACCGCTCCTCTTTATCCTGTACACATGTGATATTACTGATTGTCTGGTTCACTCAAAATTTCACCTTTATGCAGACGATCTGCAATTGTATCTCTCTTTCTATCCACAAAATTTAGACGATGCTGTAAACAAAATTAATGAGGATCTGGAGAGGATTTCTGACTGTTCGGATAGAAATTCTTTGCTGTTGAACCCTGGAAAATCCAAGTTTATTGTTGCGGGTAGTAGAAATATGTTAAAAAAGTGTCAAAACATAGATATCAAGGTCGATGGTCGATCAGTCGCACAAGTACTAGAGGCACGTAATCTAGGGGTCATCTTTGATGGGCAGTTGCGGTTTGAGACTCATGTAGTTGAAGCGGTACGGAATTGTTTTTATCGACTCAAACTGCTATATCGAATTCGTCATTACGTGAGTGTGGAGTTGCGTATCTTGTTGTGTGAGACACTTATACTTTCGAAGCTAAATTATGCTGATACTGTGTATGGTACCTGTATTTTTGGAAAAACAGAAAAATTAATACAGAGAGTGCAAAACGCTTGCGCACGATTTTGCTACCATATTCCTCCACGGGCTCACATTACTCCATTTTTAAATAAGGGCAATCTAATGAAGATGTCTGCTCGCAGGAAACTTCATCTGGCTGCCCTTCTGTTTGATGTTATTTTGACAAAAAAGCCCGAGTACTTATATCGTAAATTGTCATGGTCGAAAGATTTCAATAAAAAAAATACCAGAGCGTCAACTTATATGCTAATAACACCGAGGCATAGAACAGCGGCATTTCGTGGCAGTTTTAAGTTGGCAGCAACCCGTTGTTGGAATGACTTACCTCCTCCAATGCGCAATATAAAATCAATTAAAAGCTTCAAATATAAATTTAAGGATTACTTGCTTACAAAACAAAAGGAAACTTTATAAGTTTTCCAAGCATACATGTCGACAACTAAGTTTAAGAAAAGTCCCGAGCAAGGTGTGCACGAAGCCGCTGTAAATTGACATAATATGGATCTGTGCCTACATGTATATGTATGTACGTGTGCGTGTGTGTATGTATATGTGTGTGTATGTGTGTATGAGTATATGTATATATATATATGTTTGTGTGAGGTGTGTGTGCGCGTGAGTGTGTATAGATATTATGTTTGTTAAAATTAATCGCGTGACCTTAACATTCAACACACGGTCATTTTTTATGTGCTGTCGACCACCACGAGCCGAATGATCGTTCCCTGTAGCGGCACGATATCATCAATGGTCATACCGGATTGTTTATTTATTTTTTGTTTAATGAGGGTATGCTGCAAATCATTCTCTGCTTTCTATGTTTACTATGCATTTCTGAATTGTGTTTGATTTATTAAGTTATATTTCATTATGTGTTTTGTACTGTATTTTACTATGTTTGCTAAATATATTTACTTTTATACTGTTCATATCCAATCTATGATACTGTACATGTCCAATATTTATTCAATTTTAACAATTAAAATATATATACAGCGTGTCGTGGCGGCCCGTACTCAATAAATGGTTTTACCTGAAAACCAGCGCTGTAATACTTATGTGCTACAGCTTATGCTGAGGTGGAACCTTTTTGGTGTACTACGGCATTGATATTGTTCTTTTTCTTTAATATTATTGTTATTTAATATTATTTCTTTAATATTATTATCTTTCTTAATTTTGTATAATATAATAGTTATTAATTACTTTTTTTACTCTTAGAAAATAATGCTGTAGAACCCAAATAAATAATTTTCTTTCTTTCTTTCTTTCTTTCTTTCTTTCTTTATTATTAAAGATGTGCCGACTAATCGGCGACTAGTCGGCAAAGCCGACTATCCGGCTACTATCGTAGTCGGCTAATAGTCGCCGACTATTCGGCAAAGAGCGCAGACTATCCAGCTTCTTTCTTTGTATGTATTTTACAGTGAAATGTTTATAGGAGAACTATATTTAATATGGTTGTTCATACTTGTAGTATTTGCGGTTTTCCCTGACCAACTTGAAAAATTATCATTTGAAATTAGTTACACTTCACATTCGTCACTGACCAATTGGTCAAAAAAAACACACCCGAGACTTTCTTTTTGATATGAATAAATTTTGATTGAGCTCTATCACTTGAATGAATGATAACAATATTACAGCACCATGCTCCACTGTATTCCGACTACTAATACAGAATTTTTGACGTCCATGGAGGCAGTGCGCTTTGTGTGCGTATCAGCTGTAGGTAAACAAGCATCACGGAAGTTGCCGAATATCCCCGAAACCGTGATCGGCTGGGCCGACTATTCGGCCTATTAGTCGGCCTTTTTACAACCGACTAATCGGCTAGTCGGCTAGTCGGCCATAGTCATAGTCGGCACATCTCTAATTATTATCTTTATCATCATTGCGTAAAAGTAGAAGCTCTTATTCGAATTACCCTTTTTTTGGGGTGGGCTACAGTCAGCGCATCCGCCGCCTGGCTGTTTCCGGGCCGCCGGGGGTCGGCGCACGGCTCCGTAACCCACCCGATAACATGTCACCTTCGTCGTTGGACTGACCACCGGTGCAGAGTTCCTTGACTTCAGTGGTCGACCCGACGGCATACCCCGAAAGCGTACCCTCTCCCATCGACGTCCCCTTCCCGGGACGCTGGTCGCCGTCGCGAAGTCAGCCTCTCCGCAGGTGATGGACTAAATCCCCGGTCCGGTCTCTCATCCGAATTACCTGGAGTCGAATCAATCAGGTCGGTGTAAATGACTGCACTGTTAGCGTAGTGGTTAAGATGCCTACAATGCCAGTGTCATGGGTTGGAATCCCACGCGGGACAACACTTCGTGCGATCCACAAATTGTTGTTCGGAGTCTGGATGTAATTTGTGTCCGTTAAGTAAATATGATTGTAAAGTCCCACGCAACACAAGGAGTATTTCCTTAGTGCGGGATGTGTCTTTATAAAAAAGCTCTTTGCCGCCGTTTCAAGATCGTAGGTAACATTTTCTTAAAAGCCCTTAATTTGGGTATCAAACAAAAGGGCTTGAAGAATACAAAACGATATAGTTAGTGGCATCAGACTAAAATTAATATGGTTATTATTCCAAGATGGCGGATTAAATGTTTCTTCAAATTCCTTAATATAGATATCAAAGGCCTTGAAAAATATGAAACGATATAGTTAGTAATATCACACTAAATTCAAAAGGGCTGTCGAAATAAGATGGCGAGTTACAATTTTCTTCAAATCTCTTAGTGTAGGTATCAAACGAAAGGCCTTGAAGAGTATAAAACTATATAGTTACCATCACACTAAAATCGATATGGCTATCGTTCCAAGGCGCTGGATTACCTTTTTAGTGGCAGATTATATTTTTCTTTTCAAACCCCATAAGTATCAAATAAAAGGTTTTAATTACCCATCCATCCATCAGCCTACATCCATCATCCAATGTTACATGGAACGGACTTGTGCCACTTACATCCAACGGTTCTCTGCGACTTCCAAGATGTCAATCTAGCTAGTAGGAGGTCATCTTACACTGCATTTTCCGATTCGCGGTTGCCACTCGAGAACCTTTCTTCGCCAACGTTTTAGTTATATTTTTTAATAAAATAAAAGCTCGTTGAAATGAAACTTCTTTGCCATTTAGTCGTCACGATGTGGGACATTTTTGTCCAAGAAGAGGAAGAGCGATTGAGACTGATTGAGAGAGAGTGAGAAAGGGCAACATAGCACGAAGCACAGCCATGGGGCGAGAGTAGGGAGCAAGCGAGTGAGAAAGTAAGAGAGAGTACATTTTTTTTTAATTTTTGCACCAAAGAAGTTTCTCTGGCTTGCGTATTTTGTACGCAGCGTCAGTCCACCTAGTTTGAGGATCATCCTACACTGCGTCCGATTCATGTTCGCCACTAGAGAACCTTTCTTCCCAAACGTTTTAATTATATTGTTTAATAAAATAAAAATTTTCTTTTAATATTTTGCTTCTTTTCCTTTTTAATTACAGACGATACAGGTGAAACGATAACTGTACGTGGTTGCGGCCTAGACTCGGGAACTGCCACCACAGACACAGAAATTATAAGGATGTCTCATTGCGGACGATTTTATTATGACGATAGGTAAGTCTTTAATCTGTTAGGTAATTATTTACCCGCGTTAGGCATAAAAATACGTCTTACTTTAATAAACAATTATGCGTCGAGTAATTTAAAGAAGATAAAATTAATTGGTAAGGAAGATAACATTTAAACCGAATATATAACCCAGATTGCGTCAATTATGTCCTCGAGCGGATTGAACATGGAACGATCCACTTTCCCATCGGAACTATATTCGGACCACACTGCTGACAATCGTCTGTCTATAGCCGCGGGCCGGTCCGGCCGGGGTAGTACAACACTGAGCAGAAAATCGACGTCCGAGTCTCGAACTCAAGTCAAGTCAAGAGTCAAGGACTTTTGACGCGAATGTCATAATGTCATGTAGCGCTTTTATATTTTTTTTATTATTTTAATGTTTTACTGTGTTATATTAAATAATTTTGTTGATATTTTATGTAATACTAGCAATCCGCCCTCGCTTCGCTTCGGTTATAGGTTATAGTCGTTTTACCCACGTAGTTCCCGTTCCCGTGGGAATACCGGGATAAAATATAGCCTAGTTTACGCCCTGATATTATAGCTTTCCATTGGTGGAAGAATTTTTGAAATCGGTCCAGCCGTTTTGAAGATTACCCGGAACAAACAGATAGACAGACAGACAAAAAATTTTTAATTGCTATTTTAGGCATAGGTGTCGTGCAAATAACCGTGTGAGCATGAAAAAAGCCTATTATTTTGACATTACAAACAGACACTCCAATTTTATTTATTGGTATAGATAATGCGGACAAAATGTTGAAATATAGTGAATAGGATATAATAGTGAATTGCGTGCATTTTTATATTCTACCAAAATTCCCAGAGGAACCATTGATTGATTGGCAGCATCAATGGTAACGACTAAAACTAAAAGACGAAGACTGAAGACTTGATGAATATATATTATAACTCGACAACCAATAGCTAATAATTGTAGCTTTTTGTCATTAGTCAAGAAGAAGAGTAGTAGCAATTTATACTGCACTTCGTTCAGTGAGCGAGAGACCTCAAGCCCAGTGGAAGCCCAACTTTCTGAGGGTGTTTGCGTGTGATGGGTTTTGGTGATGCAATTTAGTATCATCGAAGCTCATTGCACGCATTCATATTCCTTTCACACTCTTCGCGATAGGCAGCGGCCTTACAAAGGTCCATCAGGTGTATAGTACACCTATTTGCTCGTTTGTCATCATTTGCAATAAAAAAAATCGGTCCACGTCTGTTAATCATCATCATCTTGCTCTTATCCCAATTACTTGGGGTCGACGCAATATGTCATCTGTTTTGACATATTGCAAAAAGATTCGGCAATGACTTTTATGACCCGCCGCCTGCCTGCCGTCAACCCCCCTTGGGAATGTAATCGTTGACCCAAATGGTACCAGATAGAGTTGGTCCGGGTCAATCTAGGGCTCTTAGTCGTCTTTTACGACACCCACGAGCAAAGCAAGGGTTGGTAGTATTCGAAGCCGCTACCACACAGTATACGTCTGGTAATCAGGGCCTATAATTAATTATCTTTTTATAATTCTTCGGTTAGGTAGAAATGCATCCATCCATCGATCTACCTATAGATGTCTCCCCTCCAACGGCCTCTCCACGAGAATGCCACTCGGAACGGTCCTCTGCCACTTGCATCCAACGGTTCCCTGCTACTTTCAAGATGTCTTCAGTCCACCTAGTAGTTGGTCGTTCTACGCTGCGTCATCCGATTCGTGGTCGCCTTTCGAGAACCTTTCGTCCCCAAAGGTTGTCGCTTCGACGAGCGGTATGGCCTGCCCATTACCATTTTAACGTCCTAATTCTATGGGCTAGGTTTGTTACACCCGTTCTTCTATTGACTGCCGTATTCGGGATTTTATCACGTAGAGAAATGTAACCTGAGAGGTTACCCGAAAGGGTATTCCGTCGGGCCGACCACTGATGACAAGTCACATCTGCTCCGGTGGTCGGCCCAACGAGGTGACGTGGGTACGGGTGGGTTATGGGCCCGCGCGCCGTCCTTTCATCGCCCCGGACGGACTGGACCCCGCGTGCGCTTACCATAGCCCACCCAGAAAAAAAAAAAAAGCCCTCTCCATAGCACGTTCAGCGACTTTGAGCCGTTTTATGAGGCCGACATTTAGAGACCACGTTTCAGTCTCATAATGTCATCGCTGGTAACACACACTGGTTATAAATAATTATTTTTAAGAAATACATAGCCGTAGGCAATTTATATATTGATTGAATTAGGCGATCATTGTTAAATAATTATGTGCTTTCTAATAAAACTACGGATTTTATTATCGTGTTTGTATTTGATTTCCCGACGTTTCGTACACTTTACAACGTTCATGGTCACGGACGGACTAAAATGTCTCACGTCCAACAAGTCAGATATTTATAATTATCTACCTGCTACAGAAATTATTTATTCAATTTTCACCCATATTTTAGTACAAATTTATTACCAGTACAAGAAGAAAGTTATTCTATATAAAAAAAAAATATTGTTTATGGTTAATAATTATTAAACATTAAATTTGTAGTAATTATTATGACACGTTACTATTTTAAATCTAACAAATCTAATATACTACCACCGGATCGGAACGCAACCATACTGAGAAAGATCCGGCAAGAAAATTCAAGAGGGCATGATGCTAAATTAATATTAACTTTAAAAGTGACCTTGAACTCTGTAAAGTTTTCGAAATGTCGAGCAAACAAAAATCAAATCGCATCACAGCCCATATACGTCCCACTGTTGGGCGTGGGCCTCCTCCACAATGGAAAGAAATTTGACCCATGCTGGTCAAACAAGATAAGATAATATTTTATTTGTTTTAACATGGTAATTTACACATTAATGCAAGATGTTACATACTTTGTACACCACAAAGTCCAGACATGTTCAGCCTCATGTTAAGGCGTACTTTGTGTGCAAGTTCATTGTAATGAATGTCAGATACAGAATTCAAATATAATTAAAAACATAATGATTAGTCAAGCGGATACAGAACAATATAATCATTTTAAATACTAGCTATATATATTTACATTTCTTTTGTTAAAAGAACTGTGTTATAGTAAACTTTTTCAGTTAAAAATTGCTTAAGTTTCCTATCAAATGCTATTTTATTTAGTTCTTTCCATGATTTTGGCAATTTATTATAGACAATTGGGCTCATGCAGAAAATACTTTTTGTCGTTAATGCTGTTTTGGATTCATGTAAACAAAGCTTACTATTATCTCGCCTGTTTCTTGGATAGGTGTCTGCCACTCGCGCGAATAAATTTAAGTTTGATTTTACAAACATAGCTGTTTCATATATATACAACGAGGGAAGCGTTAAGATATTGTATTGCTTAAAATATGGTTTACAACTGTCAGTTCTTGCAATATTAAACATGGCTCTTATACAACGCTTTTGAACCTTAAGTGCTTTATTATTATCGGTACTATTTCACCAGAATATGACTCCATATCGTAGGACTGACTGAAGCAATCCTGATAGGCATTACGTAAAGCATCAGTATTGAGGACTCGTGACAGTTTATATAAGGCATAGGCATGTTGGTATAGAGTTTCATTTCGGGTTCTCCTTCAAATCAAATACAAACGCGATAGAAGCCGTAGTTTTATTTACAATCCGTATATTTATTTACAACTAGCAACCCGCCCTCGCTTCCCTTTGGAGTCAATCGCCTTACCCGCGTAGTTCCCGTTTACGTGGGAATACAGGTTTAAAGTATAGCCAATGTTACTTCCTGATATTATAGCTTTCCATTGGTGAAAGAATTTTTGAAATCGGTTCGGTGGTTTAAGCGTGAAAGCGTAACAAACAAACATAATTTCGCATTTATAATATTAGTAAAGATGATGATTATGTTCTTTTTTTCAGATATGTCCACGGCTGCCTGCAAAGTTGCAACGATGCTGACGCGTGCAACAGCTCCAATCACATAAAACCCGATATACCTCTATTAATATTACTATACCAAGCCTTTTCGCTATTTAGAAGCTAACAATAGACTTGAAAGCACTAATATTTAGTTTATAATTAAAATTGAAATTACTTTGGTGGTTATTTAAAAAAAAAAGTACGCACGTAAGACTTACTACTTTTGCGTAACAAGATAAAAATCTTTTTAAAAATATTATCCTTCGCGTTATACTAAGTTTGTACTACCTTGAAAACGTCAGCAACGCCATTTATCGGTCCAATTATGAATCTAAACTATTCTCGAATCCCCTTGAGCACACAAAAAAATTTCATCAACATCGGTCCAGCCGTTTAGGTGGAGTTCAGTGACATACACATGTACACAAGAAATATATAAAGATATCATTACTTAGTATACCGCCGTCTACTGCTGGACCAAAGCCTCTCTATAATTTTGTCGACGTAGGCCTCAAGGAAATGCTCAGACAAATGAAAAACTACATTATCGGCGAGTAATATAGGCTATAATTTATCCCAGTGTTGCCACTACGCGGATGACACCAAGAGCATTTGGCAGTTATTAATATTATTAGGTATAATTAAAAATTTGTTCATTATTATTCAGCTTTTTACCATTCACGGTTAGATGTTAGCTGAAATCTGAATAACTGGGATCTATGTGCTTACTCTTGAAACTCGATTCCAAACTTATATCCAATCGCAGCTCGAATTTGAGCAATTTGGTACTCTTGAAAGCGACACTAGCGCACGATTGGAATCAAATTCAGTGGATTTTTATTAAACTAAACAAATTCGACTCGCGTCGATTAAGTCAAATATTTGTTACCCCCGACATGATTTAAACGTAGTTTAAAATGGTTAATGTTGTGCAATTTAAGAAAGCGTCTTGGTGGTGATCGAATTCGGTAACGTTATTAATTTAAAGTAATAAAATACGCCACATTTGGTGAAAATAACAACGGCAAATGTGAAGAATTCATTCTAGATTTTATTTAAGAGTACCAAATATAAGTTTGGTGAGATTGGAATTGAATCGGATTCGAAATTAGAATTGATTTAAAGGGTAAACCCACTGAAGAGAGCTTTACTTTCCTTTATATAAGTTTTTCATTTACACAGTTCCTAAAATATGACAGTTGTCTTATTTTACACATTATGAGAAATCGAAATGTACCATTCGTCATTTGAAGCAGTGGAATTGTTAAAAAAACGGCAAAATTATGATTTTTGTTTAAAAAAAATCCATATTTTTATGGCGTAAAAATTGTCAAATTAAGGAACTAGACTGTTAGTAAACAAACGAGTAATACCATGTCTAAATCTAATAAATTGTCCCATTTATACGGATTATGGAGCAACAAGTTTGAATTATAGAGATAAACATTGACAAAATCTAAGTCATAATTACTAATTTCACTTACAATAATTAGTAAGTGCTTTATAACAGAAATATATAAATGGAGAAGCGTCGGGGAATCATTGTAGTTATCAATAACAGAGGTTTCTCATATATCCAGGGCCCACATATCCAAGGCCCACATATCCAAGGCCCACTTATCCAGGTCCCACTTATCCAAGTTTCACTGTATTTGAATTGACACTTTTTATGGGGCAGCTTTAAAATTCTTATCCGTAACATTTTTGTTTGATGAAAAGTTTGCCAAGGAAAATGTTTAAGAGACTGTTACGTCGCATACTATCGTATTCATCAAGCATAACTAAAATACTGAACTGACCAACTGATACTATCCTGTAATACTAAAGTTTCAGTATCGTATGTCTTTACGACAAAACCTGTCAATTTTTGAAATGAAACCTTCTATAGTCAGCTTAGGAGTAAGAATATAATTCACCACCCCCCCTCTCTTGCCAGTGGCGTTTGTAAAAGACGACTAAGGGATATAATACGCATATAACATCTACGCAAGAGAAGGATAACTCGAAATAAAACCCTATACCAATACGTCTGATCAGCGTGGTATAGTAGGTCAATTTCCCCCTCGATATGGACGAGGCTCGAGGCCAGTAGTGGGACATATATAGGTTGAGATGATGTTGATGATCTAAAAATAAGTGTTTGTTAATACTTTTAAATTTTCACTTCTATCGGCAGTCGTCATAATTAATCACCAAAGTAGTTTCAATTTTTATTTCACGCGTACTGAGTTATAATGCCGTCGTATTTTTAATATTTATTTATTAGAGCAAAAACCGTCGCCATTGCGCCTGCAATCAAGGATCTGTATATATATCTTGAAACATCACCTTTTCTGTATTAATTTTGCCTAATTTTGTGAACAAAATTAATAGATTTATATATATTTAACACTAGCGACTCGCTCCGGTTACGCACGGGTCTACCGCAATGTTAATACAAAATATACGACAGAATGTCTTTATATGCAACGCTCATAGCTTTTTTGTTATTAGACAATAAATACATATTTTCTTTAGGGGTTACTCTTGAAAGAGCGACATATTATGCATGTATTATACATATAAACCTTCCTGTTGAATCATTAAAAAAACTGTATCAAAATCCGTTGCGTAGTTTTTAAGGTCTAAGTTTTATACCTAATATTTAGAGCTCAGAGGTATCAGATAAATAGTAAAAGTCAAACATACACCCAAACACAAAACAACATTCAACTGTACGCAGTTATTTCTTCTATTCTAATGTAATAAAAGTAGGACATAGGTTAAATATCTCCGTGTGGTGACGGAGTAAGAATATAATTCAGTCTCATGCCCGTAATTGTCATAAAAGACGAATAGGATATCATATGCAGATAAAATTTATACAATAGAAGGTAAATTCGACCTAAAACCCAATAACTAGCGCAGTATAATAGGTCAATTGACCTAGGAAAATTTCCCTCCCTCGCTCAGGCAAGAGAAGGAGGCCCGAGCCCAACAGTGAGACTTCATCATTCATCATCATCAGTGAGACTTACGAGGCTGAAATTAAAATGACTGAATTTCATTTTATTCCTCAGTAACTTCTATCCACTTTCCCAGCATAAAATTTTATCAAAATCCATTCACCAAGTTATACATGATTATTTAAAAATAGTGCACACATAAATTTACATATCTTTCCCGTAGGGGTAGGCAGATACCACGAGCACTTGCTACGATCTTGACATACCACTTTCACTTCCTCCACATTCATTAATCTCCTCAAATAGTAAATCTACTATTTCTAAAGTGGAATTATTATTCAAAGGGTATATTAACGGGATAAAAAGATCATATTAGGTGTTAATCCAGGAACAGGTCGTCTATGTGCTAATTTTCATTCAAATCTGTTCAACGGTTTACGCGTGATTGAGTAACAAACATTTAAAAATCTTTACAAACTTTCACATTTATAATACAAGTAGGAAGAATATGATAGCTTACTTGCCTGGTACCTCTAAATCAACCATTAAACCAACTTTTAAGTATACTGACATTCAATATTCGAAGAAAACCCACATTTCGTTCGTCAAAAATAACATCTGGTACGTCCGGGCTACAGGTTTTATTCTACATAGAAGCGCTCATGGATTTCTTTTCAAATATTCGTTTCAATTCAATTAAATCTGAAGATTTTTTGTTTGACATCATTAATCGCAGGCACATTAAATTAATCTATTAAATTATTACCTGCTGTGTGGTAGCGGCTTCGAATACTACCAACCCTTGCTTTGCTCGTGGGTGTCGTAAAAGACGACTAAGAGCCCTAGATTGACCCGGAACAACTCCATCTGGTACCATTTGGGTCAACGATTACATTCCCAAGGAGGGTTGACGTCAGGCAGGCGGCCGGTCATAAAAGTCATTGCCGAAACTTTTTGCAATATGTCAAAACAGATGACATATTGCGTCGACCCCAAGTAATTGGGATAAGAGCAAGATGATGATGATTAAATTATTACCTAAATGAGACTTACCAAAATGTAGTTCATTTTTAATCTAATTATTGTATATCATAGATTTTTCAAAGCACAAAAAAAAAACAAAATGAATTTTTCATAACACAATTACAATATTAAGTTAAAATAAAATTACAAAATGACACAATAAAAAGATGGACACGCCTGTAAAACAATTTAATTTAAGATTTAAACTTTAAACTAAAAAAATCATGTAGATTTTTAAGAAATGTGTACGTATTTTGCTTTAGAAAAGACACGAATTATACTTGAATCAGCTACGACGTTTTTAACTCCAAAATCGTTTTAGTCCTTACATTAAACTATAGATCTAAAATATCTTTAAAAATCCATTCCAATCGCCATGAAACGGATTTTTAATAGATGTGGTAGATTCACGAGTAGTATTAATTTTTCGCTCACAAACAGTTTTCTAATAGCCTAGGATGTGAAATGCTATCTCAGTAATTTAGAACGTCTTATATGAAACCAAAATTAATTGCTAAAATTTTTGCCATTTTTATTAATAATCAAAATTGTTATTACTATTCCAATTTAAGGTCACATAAGTTTAAAAATGGGTCCATTAAAAAAATGTTTGAATCACAAAATTGATGATGAATGATGAAATTTGACAGAATACAGCACTTTTAACTGAATATTTGATCGAAATAAAATTTAATAACTTGAAAATAGTATGTTTGGTCACGAATTTAATAAAATGTCAATACATTTATACCATTATTTTGGTGAATAAATATTAAACATAGTAATTATACAGAGAAATAATAGAAGGGCAAACTGTACATATAGGTACAACTTAAATAAAAGTAGGGTAACAGAATATCTGGTTAAACACTAGTACTATAAGTATATAAGCACTAACAAACACATGATTTATATGTATATAGATCACATCATCATCACAGTTTGTATATATATCCCACTGCTGGGCTTGAAACTCCTCCGCTATAGTAAGGAAATTGACTTACTACACCACGATGGCCATATGGGTTGGTATAAGGTTTCATTTTGAATTTGTCTTGGCTTGAATAGATGTTATATCCATATTTTGTCCCTTAGTCGTGTTTTAGGATACTCACAAACAAGATAGGGGGTGATGAATTGTATTCTTACTCCGTCACCACACGGAAAGGTCATATCAGACAAATATTTGAATACTGTATAGACATATCAATGAATTTCTTATCAAAGTCATCATTAATGGTGCTCTTATCTCAATTACTTAGCTCTTACTAGGGACTATGGAACATAGAAGCTAGTGACATCAAGCAAGGCAAGTTAACAGGACGAGAAATAGATGTAGGAAGGAGATCGTACAGTGGAACCACTATCCTAGGACAGAAAAATAATATATGTTCCAGAGTACCTTCATCTAGGCCGCATTCACAGATGGAATTATCTTTAATACGGATTTTAGCCAAGAAGACAGGAGAGCACAAAAATTCTAATTGTAAACGGGTTATCATTAAAATGGCCAGTTTATTTATTTTTTTCTGGATGCTAAACCAGGACTTAGAGGGGATTGGAAAGTTGAATAGTACCATAAAACTTTGCTTTAGATAATTTAGAGACTAATTTAGGTAGTGGTAGGACCACACTGTCGACAGTTATCTGTCTACAGCCGCGGGCCGGTCCATCCGGGGTAGTACCACGCTCTCGTAGAAAATCGACGTCTGAGTAGTAGCAATTTGTTACTGCGCTTCGTTTGGTGAGCGAGAGAGCCGAAAGCCCAACTTTCTGAGGGTGTTTGCGTGTGGAGGATTTTGGTGGTGCCTTTGGTATCAGCGAGCCTCAATGCACGCATTCACACTCCTTTCACTTTATTCGCGGTAGGCAGCAGCCTTGTAAAGGTCCATGAGCGGCAACACTTACCATCAGGTGTACTGTTTGCTCATTTGCCACTGCTTGCAATAAAAAAAAAAAAACTTGCCACAGATCATTTCAGGCCTTTATGGTTTAGCTAAAGAGTATAAGTCACGAGAGAAGCAATAATTATAGGTTTCGAGGCCCAGGTGAGCTGCACTCTTGGCACAAGCATCCACCATATCAATGCCCACTATATCTGTGTGGCTAGAATACCAATTATTTGAATTTTGACATCAAATTGACCCATTTTCAATCGTGTACACATATATTGTTATACTCTTATTTGATTCTCTAAGTTAGATTCTGCTATATTCAAAAAATAGAAAAATATGTCATGTCAGATATAAATTATCTTCGATTTTTCTTTATAATCTTTAAAATATTGTCTAAAAAAACAATTTTTACGGTCGGCTCTCCCGTGATCTTAAACGTTGAAAAGTTTTCGAAACATCGGTACCTATAGTAAAAATCAAATACAAGCGCCCTAAAATCCGTAAAAACAGTTTCAAGTCAAAATTTGTAAGGGACTAGATGAAAAAGGACTAAAGAATTATCATTTACATTACAATGTCACAACTTTATTTCCAAGCATTTGGCAAATACAAGTGTTAACATATCATTTTTGCTAATAATTATTATTGAGTCGATAAAAATCATCCTTAATACCAGACTTCTGAATTGCGCCTGAAAAAAAAACCCAGAATACAAAAAATCCAAAAAATATTTTTTGTTTTACTCAGGGTTTAAATCTAAGAATTTAAGATCAACAATTGCTTTTGCAGGACCAAAGAGATTAATTAATATATTATTAAAAATATATTGGCAATTAAATATGCCAGATCATAGACTATAAGATCCCAAGGCCTCTTGGTATAAAAATTAAAATAAGGCAATGGCTGTTGGTAAATATTTTTTGAAGTGTAAACTTCATTAAGCATTCTGTGCACTTTATTTTGTGGGTACTCAATTAGGCTGAGCCGTCACGCTCAGCTGTATAATGCTATTTACATATATATAATAAATATAAAATGAAGCCTTAATGAAGTTTTCACTTCTGTCGTGTGGTCTTAAGCACGCCGCAATTATTTTTAATTTTTTTTTATACACTAACGCTACGAACACAAAATAATGTATGTATAAATAAATATATTATGTGCTAAATTCAGTTTTTGTTTTCGATCTCGCTTTTCAAATCTAATATAACATTTACAGCGGTAAAAAGTTAATGAACGTTTTAGTTATTAAGCAATTAATACCTTTTTCCCCAAACTGCAGCCTTTGTTGTCACCTAAAAGATTAGGTAATACCTCGAGGAGTATAAAAAGGCATTTTTTGGGGGGTGTGCCATGGCACACTGACCATGGTCAGCGCACTCGCGGCCCGGCGTCATCCGGGGCGACAGAGGGGCGCCGCGCGACCCCATGACCCACCCGTATAGCACGTCGTCTTCGTCGTTGGGCCGACCACCGGTGCAGAGTTCCTTGACTTCAGTGGTCGGCTCGACGGAATACCCTTTCCTCACGACGTCCACATAAAAAAGCTTAAGTCATTACTGAAGGTTCTTCTGCCTTAAACCGCCGTGTTAATTATCAAGAAAATCGAGTTAAACTGATGAGTATTTTTGAATTGTACTTAATTCCATATTAAAAATCCCACTGGGCTGGGAACGACGAAAACGTACTCGATACCAGTGGTCGATCCATTGACGAAGGGGAGGGAATACGGTGAGTTATGGGGCTGTACGCCACCCTTGCGTCGCCCCGGACGGCATGCTAGCTATAGGCCGCCCAAAAAAAAATGAGATCTATGGTAGTGTGGAAGTAGAAATATTGCGTCGATTTAGGGTTGCTAACTTTTTTTGACAAAAAAGATAAAATGATTAGGACAAAAAAAAGTACTTGAAAAAAAGTATTTTTCAAAATTTTTTTGTTGATTAAAAACTTATTTTTGTGTGCTTTTAGGACATATACAGTCTGATTCATACCACATAGGTCATATAATATTTCGTTCAATAATTTTAAACCGTTTCCATCGTCCCCTTCTTCTTCTTCTTTTTTTGTCTTGGCAATCAGCTATTAATACAAGCCATTTTTGCCAGTGTCGAGTTATAATTTTCTTTTCAAATTATCAATTTCTTCATGTCAGTAATGGTCCGTCAGTAAGTCAAAGTGTCGCCTCCAACAGTGTAATGGCCACTGTTAGGGGTATCTTCTGAGAATTTTGGTGGAAACAAAAAGGTATGTATAGCAGTTTTATATTATATTCACTGTACCTCAGCAGTTTTGGAACTATATATTACATAAAATGCCATCAAAATTATTAATATAACACGTTAAAACACTAAGATATTGAATATAATACAAGAACACCAAATGACACTTCCAGATTCCCGCCAAAATCCCCATCGTCCCCTTTCACTTATGTGTACTAGGGATGTGACTTGGGGGGTAAAAAAAATAGATTTTTAAATAATCGATTTTTTGTTCGTTAAAATAAATCGATTTTAAAATAATCGATTAATTAAAAATAAATAATCGATTATAAAATAATCGATTTTTCTCCCAACAGGATTATGACTTTTTTTTTAGGAAATTGAGCTTTATTTTCTAATATAGTATGAAACAATCGTGATGGCCTTTTTTTTTAGGAAATCTGGCAGTGAATAATCGATTAATTTCGATCGAATTTCGAATAATAAAAATCGATTAATAATCGATTTTTATTATTTTGATAATCGATTGTAAAAATCGATTATTAATCGATTATTTTTATGTAATAATCGATTGTTATAAAAATCGATTATTTTTTCAAATCCCTAATGTCTACCGTTAAATAGCTAAGTACCTGAGTTTTTGGCGGGAATCTGAAGTGTCATGTGGTGTTCTTGTATTATATTCAATATCTTAGTGTTTTAACGTGTTATGTTAAATAATCTTGATGGCATTTTATGTAATATATAGCGACAGAACTGCTGAGGTGTAGTGAATATGATATAAAACTGCTATACATACCTTTGTATTTCCACCAAAATTCTCAGAAGATACCCTTAACAGTGGCCATTACACTGCTGAGGGCGACACTGACTTACTGACAGACTATTACTGACATGAAGACACTGAGAACTTGAAAAGATAATTATAACTCGACACTGGCAAAAATGGCTTGTATTTGTAGCTGATTGCCAAGACAAAAAAGAAGAAGAAGAAGAAGAAGCTAAGTACCCCTAATGAGTGTTTTGTTTTACGCATCACAGTAAAAGTCGAAAAATAAAGTATTTTCACATACTTTATTGGAAGGCAAAAGTATAATGAACAAAAATAAAGTAGGCCAGATATTTTATTATAAAGTATGGTTCTCACGACGGCGTTCGGCGTCTTAGTTGGGGACGTCGAAGGGAGAGGGTACTCCCTTGGGGTATGCCATCGGGTCGACCACTGAAGTCAAGGAACTCTGCACCGGTGGCTAACCCAACGACAAAGGCAACGTGCTATACGGGTGGGATACGGGTGTGCGTGCTTACGCCCGTCTGTCACCCCGGACGGAGTGGTGCGAGGAGCGAGACGACTGTATCCCACACAAAAAAAAAATATACGGTATGGTTGGCAACCCTACGTCGACCCCAAGTGATTAACTTGATAATCTTCATACTTCATCTTCTTCAGTTTGCTCTTCATATTCTGTAGAAGTAAACTCTGTATATTCCGTGAACGATTCGTTCTTGGCGTCGGCAACTGTAATATATTTGTAAATGTTAAATGACAAAATATGACAAAATCGTTTGAAAAACACGGCGGCCATTTTGCAACAGATGTAGGACTGTTGCTAAAATATCGATATCTCAATTTTATTGTTTAAAAATATCGATACTTATTACTAATATTTTTTGGACGATATATCGATAGTTCGATACTAAAAAGTAATTATCGAGGGTCGATATTTATTTTAAGTATATTTATTTACTAGCAGTGCCCGAGACTTTGTTCGCGTGGAATAGTGACTTTGGGGGGTATAGTGACATTCAAAATTTATTTATTTATTTAAAAACTTCTGTGGCCAAACGTTGAGAACCTTCAGCACTTGATACCCGCTGTCCCATTATGTGACTCAACTTATAACGTTTGTCATCGGTGACTCAATTGACAACGGTTGTTATCGGTGACTCAACTCATAACGGTTGTTATCGGTGAATCAAGTGATAACGGTTGTCAGCGGTGACTCAACTGATAACAGTTGTCATCGGTGACTCAAATGATAACGTTTATTATCAGTGACTCAACTGATAGCGTTTGTTATCGGTGACGCATCTGATAACAGTTGTTATCGGTGACTCAACTGATAACGGTTATCATCGGTGACATAACTGACAACGGTTGTTATCAGTGACTAACTGATAACGGTTGTTATCGGTGACTCAACTGATAACGTTTGTTATAGATAACTCAACTGATAACGGTTGACATCGGTGACTCAACTGATAACGGTTGTTATCGGTGACTCAATTGATAACGGTTGTCATTGGTGACTCATCTGATAACGGTTGTTATCGGTGACTCATCTGATAACGGTTGTTATCGGTGACTCAACTAATAACGGTTGATATCAGTGACTCATCTGATAACGGTTTTTATCGGTGACTCAACTGATAACGATTGTTATCGGTGACTCAATTGATAACGGCTGTTATCGGTGACTCAATTGATAACGGTTGTTATCGGTGACTCAACTGATAACAGTTGTTATCGGTGACTCAACTGATAACAGTCGTCATCGGTGTCTCAACTTCTAACGGTTGTTAATTTGTTATCGGTGACTCAAATTTAACGGTTGTCATCTGTGACTCAACTGATAACGGTTGTCACCAGTGACTCATTTGATAACGGTTACTATCGGTGAATCAACTGATAACGGTTGTTATCGGTGACTCAACAGAGAACGGTTGTTATCGGTGACTCAATTGATTAGGGTTGTCATCGGTGACTCATCTGATAACCGTTGTTATCGGTGACTCAACTGATAACGGTTGTTATAGGTGACTCAACTGATAACGTTTGTTATCGGTAACTCAACTGATAACAGTTGTCACTTGTGACTCAACTGATAACGGTTGTCATCAGTGACTCATCTGATAACGGTTGTTATCGGTGTCTCATCTGATAACAGTTATCATCGGTGACTCATCTGATAACGGTTGTTATCGGTGACTCAATTGACAACGGTTGTCATCGGTGACTCATCTGATAACAGTTGTCATCGGTGACTCATCTGATAACAGTTGTCATCGCTGACTCATCTGATAACGGTTGTTATCGGTGAATCAACTGATAACGGTTGTTATCGGTGACTCAATTGATAACGGTTGTTATTTGGTAAATCATCTGATAACGGTTGTTATCGGTGACGCAACTGATAATGGTTGTTATCGGTGCCTCAACAGAGAACGGTTGTTATCGGTGACTCAATTGATTAGGGTTGTCATCGGTGACTCATCTGATAACAGTTGTTATCGGTGACTCAACTGATAACGGTTGTTTTAGGTGACTCAACTGATAACGTTTGTTATCGGTAACTCAACTGATAACAGTTGTCACTTGTGACTCAACTGATAACGGTTGTCATCAGTGACTCATCTGATAACGGTTGTTATCGGTGACTCATCTGATAACAGTTGTCATCGGTGACTCATCTGATAACGGTTGTTATCGGTGACTCAATTTACAACGGTTGTCATCGGTGCCGCTTCTGATAACAGTTGTCATCGGTGACTCATCTGATAACAGTTGTCATGGGTGACTCATCTGATAACGATTGTTATCGGTGAATCATCTGATAACGGTTGTTATAGGTGACTCAACTGATAACGGTTGTCATCGGTGACTCATCTGATAACAGTTGTCATCGGTGACTCATCTGATAACGGTTGTTATCGGTGAATCAACTGATAACGGTTGTTATAGGTGACTCAACTGATAACGGTTGTTATCGGTGACTCAACTGATAATGGTTGTTATCGGTGACCGAACTGATAACGGTTGTCATCGGTGACTCAACTGATATCGTTTTTATCAGTGACTCAACTGATAGCGGTTGTTATCGGTGACTCAACTGATAGCGGTTGTTATCGGTGACTCAACTGATAACAGTAATTTATTTGTGGGCGCCTTTAAATTTGTCGGAAAGTGGCAGCGCGGCTGCAGCGCTGCAGATGCTAGGTTTGAGAATTGTAGTGTAGTACATAGTTTCACGATGGACTCTAACGAAGAAACTCTGCTCTACTTGTACAAAAAAAATACGTGCGCGCATCACTAGTCGATCGATGAATTAATGCGCGGTTGCAGCGCGGGCATAGCGCTGCAACCTTTTTTTTGTGTTTTATTTTTGTGTGTAACTTAGTTGTTAGCCTCAGGTGGCTATGACAACTTTACCCGGACTGTTTGTTGAACGCTAAGGGCTCTCAATCCGATTAAAGTTAAGGCGCTGCAACCGCGCGTTGTTTATTTATATAGATCTACAAAGTAGCGCGGCCGCAGTAGTAGTAGTACCGGGTTGAGAACCCTCAGCGCTCACCCATAGACCGGTTAAGCTGTCAATGTTATCTGCGACCAACCGCTATAGTCACACAAAAAAAAAAGCAGTGCTGCAGACGCGCTGCCACCGCGCGACACTTTGCGACAAATTTGAAGGCGCCCTAAGCTTACATAAGTAAATTACCATATGTTTGGCTGCATTAAGGTATCTAAACAAATAACTATTAATTACATTCATTTTTCAATTATATGTTAAAAGAGGGTGGATGTTAATTTATACATTTCCTTGATCGAGTTGTACTATATTTATCGGGCAAGGGCGCTGACATCTTAACCTCCTCTTAATTCCTTTTAGAACTTATTAAATTTCATGACTATTTATTATTTTGAATAAAAATGGAGGAACAATTACCAGCACCTCTTTAGTAAGTAAGAGCGTCCTACCGAGTCAGATGTCGTGGAGTCGATTTTTAACCAATACTTTGTGCGATCCACGAATTTTGTTTTGAGTCCGAGTGTAATTTGTGTCTGTTAGTAGCATATTTGTAACTGTTCCCCGCTCTGCAAAAAATATTTCCTTAGTGAAGGTCTTAAAAATCCTCTCATTTGAAGTTTGAGCCCAGCAGTGGGATGGCTATGAGCTGAAATAATGCCAATGATTTTTGGGCTCACAAAATTATAACAGTGCAAAAAATAAGAAGATGGCCAATGGAAAGCTATAATATCCGTGAAATAACCGTGTGAGCATGAAAAAAGCCTATTATTTTGACATTACAAACAGACACTCCAATTTTATTTATTGGTATAGATTCTTTATTTATTATTATTATTTTATTGTTTCTTGTAAATTATTTATTCTACGAAATCAATGTAAACTTAAGTCGTACTGTAACAAATTACTACTCGGACGTTGATTTTCAGCTCGGTGTGATCGTACCCCGGACGGACCGGCCCGTGGCTGGAGGCCGACAATTGGTACTCTTAAACAAAATCGAGAATGACTTCTTCGCGTTTGCCGTTGTTATTTTTACCAAATGTGTCGTATTTTATTACTTTAACTTAATAACGTTACCGAACTCGATCACTTCAAAATCACTCTCTTGAATTTGTGCAACATTAATGATTTTAAACTACGTCAAAATCACGTCGGGGGTAGCAAATATTTGACTTAATCGACTAGAGTCGAATTCGTTTAGTTTAAAAAAAAAAAGTGAGTCGTCGCTCAGGACGCCTGACAGATGTGAAACATCGAAACTATTTTGTACGAGTAGAGACACGGTATCGAATATAAAGTATCGATACTGAACTCATGAATTGTATCGAAAGATAAGTAACGTACTGTTTAAAGTATCAAGTACTTTTATTTACTTTATCTTTAGGTATCGAGTACTTTTCTTTCGATACCGATACTTTTGTATTGGATATTTTAGTCAATAACTACTTTTTGGTAGGTATCGTATCGAATAAATTATCCATTTTAAAAATGACTTTACGACCCATATTTATGGTAACGTCATTTAGTACAAACGAAATGAACCTTCTAAAACATAGCTTGAAATAATTTGCGATTTATAAACCAGAAATAGCGACATCTATCGAGCAAACGACCAACTCTAAGCTACAATATATTTTATAAAGAAATCTCTAATCCTGTAATGATAATAAGACAAGCTGTTTAAAGTGAGTCAAAATCCAATTCTTAAGGAGTTAGTGACATACAAACAAATAAATACAAAGCTGAAACTAATAAAAGCCTATAAAAAATGAAATGCTTTCATCCGTTCACAGACATTCTTTCCGCACGAAGAGTGTGATTTAGGAAACAGAAATGGCGGCATTTATCGAGCTAACGACCCACTCTCAGCTTCAATATATTTAATAAAGAAATTTTTAATCCTGTAATGATAATAAGACAAGCTATTTAAATAATTTTAACGTCATTGGTCCTCCTTAAATTTTCAACTTTTAAATGAAATTTGACTGTTTAAAGTGAGTCAAAATCCAATTCCTATGAAGTTGGTAATATACAAAGAAATAAATATATATACACCTGAAACTAATAAAAGCCTATAAAAAAACGGTTCTCCAGTTTTCGTAGCTGAAAGTAAACTAAATACCATACCTACTGGTATATTTATATTACTAAGTTCGAGAATTTTACATTAATTTATAAAACAAGTATTTATGCATAAAAGAACATTAGATTACGACAGGAACTAATACGATAAAACTAAGGCATAAAGTATTAATAAAATATCGCGATTTTTTTCCAAAAAATGATGATTTTTATTCAATAAACATTTATTTTCATTAATATACATTATAAGTAACAATTTATTTTGAGTTCACTAGATGGCGTTGTACAAAATTTTAAATCGCACTATGGTTTCGTTACAAAAATGTTGGTATATGCATCCAAATATTTATTTGATATTTAATTATTAGGGGACCGCGAAACGTGGTGTTAAACGCCACGCGACGATCACGGTCACCCTCGCCTATAGATGTTTCACATCAAAATCCACCGAATTCTATTCAAATCGTGCGTTAGTGTCGCTTTCAAGAGTACCAAATTTGCTCAAATTCGAGCTGCGATTGGATTGGAATCGAGATTCAAGAGTAGGCACATAGGCCCGATGAAGGATATCCTTTTTTTTTTTGGGATGGGCTGCGATCGGCGCGCCTCCGCACCACTCCGTCCGGGGCGACACAGGGGCTTAAGCACGCAACACCCGCAACCCACCCGAACACCACGTCGCCTTCGTCTTTGGGCCGACCACTGGAGCAGAGTTACTTGTCATCAGTGGTCGGCCCGACGGAATATCCCCTACCCGGGGTACCCTCCCATCCACCGACGTCCCCCCCTCGGGGAGGACGTCGGTCTTTCCTCACGCAGTCGGCCTCTCGGCGGGTGACGGCCTAATCCCCGGTCACGTCACCCGCGGCCTCGGCTAGGGCGGCATGGCACGCAGGTAGTCGCGCCTGCGCCGGCAGCGGGTCGTATCATCGAGGCTGTGCTCCTCGCGTTCGCGACCCGCCGCCTCCTTCTGCGAGATAAAGATGAAGGATATACTAAGAAGAAGAGTTAGAATAAGAGGATAATAGTACCTTCTTCACTAGTTGAATTATCGCATTTGCATTTACGCATATCCTCAAGCTCCCTCAACTCTGATGGTAGCAGATTCTTTTGCCCACGAGACGGTGTATCTGAAAATTTGTAACAGCATCCATTCTTGACTGCTGATGGCGTAGTGATTAAGATACCGACCTACCCTGCCAATGTCGTGGGTTCGAACCCACACAGGAGAACATTTTGTGCGATCCATTAATTGTTGTTTTGAGTCTGTATGTAATTTGTGTCTGTTAATTATATGTTTGTAAAGTCGCATCACAATACAAGGATTAACTCCTTAGTGCCGGGTGTTGTCTTGGCGTGTGGTGATGGAGTAAGAATACAATTCACCACTGCTCGTGGATGTCGTAAGACTATGGGATATAATATGCACATATGTGCACGAGAAGGAAAACTCGAAATGTACTTAACTACACATTTATTTATTTACCAATCTTAATGTTTTAAAACTAAATTAATTGAGGAAATAAAATGTAATGAAATTATTTACTTATCAATATCTTGATTATGATTTTTTATGCTAGTCAGACAGGTTGCAGGGGTTTGTTTCGAGATTTCCTTCTCTTGCATAGTTGTTATATGCATATTTATAGCCTTTAGTAGTCTTTCACGACACCCAGGGGAAGATAGATGGTGGATTGTATTGTAACTCCGTCACCACACGGAAAGGTTCTAGTTTAACTTACCGTACGTAAATTTTATATCTTTTGCCTTCGTCTTCTCTTCATCATCACAGTAGCAGGTCGTGTCTTTGGGTTGTTCCTCTTCCCTACGACGTCTTACCTCTGAAGGCAGCTCTTTGGGACCTTTGGGACAAAAAAACTTTAGATAGTTTGATGTTTATAAGTTTTGCTGGCTATCCGTATGGTTACAGAGTAAGAACACAATTAACTACCTCCCTTTTTCGTCCGTGGGTGTCGTAAAAGACGACTAAGGGAAATATTCAGGTAACTTCTACGTAAGAGGGGAAAACCCAATATAAAACCCTATACCAACACGTCTTACCAGTATGGGATAGTAGGTCAATTCCTCTCCCTGTGGAGGAGAGTGCCGGAAGCCCAACTTTCTGAGGGTGTTTGCATGTGGTGGGTTATGTGGTGGGTTTTGTGATACCTTCAGTATCACTGAGCTTTATTGTACGCATTCACACTCCCTTCAATTTCTTCACGGTAGGCAGCATGTGGTGACGTAGCAAGAATATTATTCACCACTCCCTATGTTGCCCGTGGATGTCGTACAAGACGACTATGGGATTTAATATGCACAATGCACATAACATCTGTGTAAGAGAAGGCAAACTCGATACAAAACCCTATATCAACATGTCTGACCAGCATGGTATAGTAGGTCAAATTCCCTCCCATTGTGGAGGAGGCCCGAGCCCAACAGTGGGACGTATGTGGGCTGCGATGATGATGATGATGAGGCAGCGATCTTACAAAGTTATATATTAAGGGGTACCGGAGAGATCGTCTGATGACATTCTATCTGGCTGTCTGGCCACGTCCTGCCAACATTCAGGGCCGTGGGGGGAGGGGTGCATAGCGGCGTCGGAGCAAGTCATCTGACGCAAGCGCCTGGCGTGCCTGCCCCGCGGCGTCCTTTCTTGTCATAATAATCTCACAAAAGGAGACCATCGACGACCAGCAGCTGTCGCTGCCGAGCATCTTGTAGATGATGGTCGACAACGACCGGTCTGTTGTTTCAATTTCCGTTGACAGGACGTGGCGCTGAGGCCCCAGGCGGGGCACTTGGGCCCTATTCTCTTCCAATTTTATGCAGGTATTTACCGAAGACCCCGTGTCCGGAGCTATGATGACGATGACAATCTATGACAGAAACTTACATGGGTCTTTTTCTAATGGTTCTGTTCTTTCCAAGGCGTCTGTGATGATACGCTTCATGTAGTAATGATATTCTGGATTCTTTAATGGCAGACTCTTGGCGCCAGTCGCCAAATCAACGACTGGAAAAAAGGTTGAGAATATTTTTTTTTGATATTATACTTTATTTCTTTTCTGTCTGGTGATGGAGTAAGAATATAATTCGCCACTCCCTATCTTGCACGTGGATGTCGTAAAAGACGACTAAAGGATATAATATGCATATAACATCTATGCAAGTGATGGATAACTAAAGCGATCATATTTTTTTAACTCAAGACGTGAAGCTTGAACAAATATATTGATCAAAATGGGACACTGGTAAAAATAAGTAAACTTGTAAAACTAAAAGCTAAACTGCTATGGAAGCTATGGAGAACATGTTTTAGTGGTAGGACCACACTGTCGACAGTTATCTGTCTACAGCCGTGGGCCGGTCCGTCCGGGGCAGTGCCACGCTCTCGCAGAAAATCGACGTCTGAGTAGTAGCAATTTGTTACTGCGTTTCGTTCGGTGAGCGAGGGAGCCGGAGGCCCAACTTTCTGAGGGTGTTTGCGTGTGAAGGGTTTTGGTGGTGCCTTTGATGTCACCGAACCTCAATGCACGCATTCACACTCCCTTCACCTTCTTCGCGGTAGGCAGCGGCCTTGTAAAGGTCCATGAACGGCAGCAACACTTACCATCAGGTGTATTATTTGCTCGTTTGCCACTGCTTGCAATAAAAAAAAATGTAAAGAGTCAACAGTTGTTACCTATTATAAAAATTCACTAAAAATAACAAAAAGGGAGCCTTCGGTCAGGACGCTTGACAG
Source organism: Lymantria dispar (assembly GCA_032191425.1). NCBI lineage: Eukaryota > Metazoa > Arthropoda > Insecta > Lepidoptera > Erebidae > Lymantria > Lymantria dispar. Next base: position 32,225,274 of record CM063456.1, on the reverse strand, counting down.
ATGTAAAATATCGAAATTATTTTGTACAAGTACATATGCAAAAAACAACAGATTATGATAAGAACTAATATGGCATAAAGTCATCATCATTTCAGCCTATTGCCGTCCACTGCTGGACGTAGGCCTCCCTCATGTTGCGCCACAATGTGCGGTCCTGTGCCGCCTGCATCCAACGACGCCCAGCGACTTTTACTAGGTCATCGGTCCACCTAGTGGAGAGGCGTCCTACACTGCGTCGTCCGATACGTGGTCGCCACTCGAGAACCTTTCTTCCCCAGCAGTTATCGGTTCGTCGAGCGATGTGGCCTGCCCATTGCCACTTCAGCATGCTAATTCTTCGTGCTATGTCGGTTACACCCGTTCTTCTGCGGATTTCCGTGTTCCGGATTCTATCTCGCAGAGAAAACCCGAGCATAGCCCGCTCCATAGCACGCTGAGCGACTTTGAGCCTTGTTATGAGGCCTACATTTAGGGACCACGTTTTCGTGCCGTAAGTCATCACTGGTAACACACTGGTCGTAAAGTACTAATAAAATATTAATTTTTTTTTGTCCAGTAAATGATGACTTTTATTCAATAAATATTTTCATTAGTACACACTATAGGTATGTGTTTAGGTTAATAATTTATTTGAAACTGACAAAATGGCATTGTACAAAATTTTAAATCTGGTTATGATTTCCTTACACAAACGTACATGTCAATGATCAAGTTCCCCCTTGCCTGTAAATTTTTCACATCAAAAACGTCCATGTCTGTATAATAAATGATCTATTAGGCTCTGTTTGTAAAACGGGATATTTTTGTACAGTTCAGGGCAACGGGACAGACCACTTGAAAAAAAAGAGAAGACGTAAGGTCGAATTTAGTCCGTCACCCGCAGAGAGGCTGACCGCGCGACGGCGATGACGGCCCAGGACGTCGAAAGGTGAGGGTACCCGAAAGGGTATTCCGTCGGGCCAACCATTGACGACAAGTCACCCTGCTCTAGTGATCAACCCAACAACGAGGTGACGTCGATACGCGTGGGTTATGAGCCCGCGCGCCGTCCTTTCGTCGTCCCGGACGGAATGAACCGCGCGTGCGCTTACCATAGCCCACCCAAAAAAAAAAAGTAGCAATACGTCTGACCAACGCGGTATCGATTTCCCTCCCATAGTGGAGGCCGAGCTTAATAGTGGAACTTATATGGGCCGAGTATGACGAATTGACATACCTGTATTAAGTATGTGTCTGATATCTAGAGTTATCTCCATCCGTTCATTGATGGTATCTTTCATATCGTGATGAACGAAACAGGCTTCGGCTTTAGTATGACGAGCTTCTTGAACAGCTGTGAAAAAAATCAACGTTATCTCGACCTTCATAATATATTTTACTAGCAACCCGCCCTCGCTTCGCTTCGGTTTTAGTCGTTTTATCCGCGTAGTTCCCGTTCCCGTGGGAATACCGGGATAAAATAGCCTAGTTTACGCCCCGATATTATATTGGTGAAAGAATTTTTGAAATCGGTCCAGCCGTTTTGAAGATTACCCGGAACAAACAGACAGACAGACAAAATTTTTTCAAACTGTCTTTTAGGCATAGGTATCGTACAATTAACCGTGTGAGCATGAAAAAAGGCTATTATATGTATAGATTGTTATTTTCCTCGCTAGAGAGCTCCGATAATAAACGCGTCCGATCGCTGCTAAATTCAAAGTGCTTTAAGGAGAACCGCGGTTTACCGCAAACGCTACGTCCCGCAATTTTTAAATCTGTAATATCTTCGAAAATATTAATTTAAATCATATGCTGTACAGGGCCATATAGATCTATATTAAATCAACAATGTATTTAAGGTATTTAATTGGATAAGGATTAATGCTGTATTGGTTAAAATCGCTTCGAAAATTGGCCATTATTTGTCGTAAAAAGTAAATAAAAAAAAATGTTATTGTGGGATATCCATAAGAGATAGACATATCGCGGAGTTTTCTGTAGACCTATTCAATGTGTAAAATACTTAGTACATTATTTTGATAAATCTCGTAGGGTTCAGCCTGCGTTTGCAATGTAAGCAGAAAAAAAATTTATTTACGACATCACATTAGAAACCTCAAAAATAACAGTATTTCTCCACTATTTAATGGATGTTATTATACATATAAGAGAAGGAAAGTTGGGTTTCCGGCTCTCTCGTTCACCGAACGAAGCGCAGTAACAAATTGCTACTACTCAGACGTCGATTTTCTGCTCAGTGTGGTACTACCCCGGACGGACCGGCCCGCGGATGTAGACAGATAACTATCGACAGTGTGGTCCTACCACTCTTGTCTGTTTGTAATGTCAAAATAATAGGTATGTTTTTCATGCTCACACAGTTATTTGCACGATACTTATGCCTAAAAACCACCTTAAAACATCTTTGTCTGACTGACTGTCTGTGTGTATGTTTATTCCGGGTAATCTTCTAAACGGCTAGACCGGTATATAAGGAGCAAATTTGGCTATTTTTCCTCTCAAGAAAGCCCTATAAAATTTTACCCGGGCATCAAAGCCGAGGTCTTATATGAGGTGAGGTGTATCATAATATTTCAGAAGATATTAGAGATTTAAAATGCGACTGAAATCGAAGCGAAGCAAAGATGGGTTGCGAGTACTAAATAAAATCAACGTCTACTCATCTGCTGCTGTGGTATAGTAGGTCAATTACCTTCTTATTGTGGAGGAGGCTAAAGTCCAGCAGTGAGTCTTATATTAACTGGAAAGAAGAAGAAGATTATCTTACCGTCGTCAACGATAGCTGTAAGCAAACGCCTTGCTTCATGCGCCATAGGGTAACGTTCTTCTGTGGTCTTAGTTGGTGGAGCTGGTCGAACTGTGCAAAGGAAAATTCATATTAAAATTATAATTATAGTCCGAAACGTCGGGCAATCAAAAATGAAATAAAAACGTGATGAAATCCTTGAAGTAGTTTTATTTACAACAATAGAAAATGTGGTAAAAACAAAACCCTTACTTCGGTTTTGTTCAGTCACTTCAGTCTTCAAACGATACAAAGTCTTTGGAGACCTAAGTAAGACTACAGTCTCCAAACGATCCAAAGTCTATGGAGACCGAAATAACGCTTCAGTCTCCAAACGAGCCAAAGTCTTTGGAGACCAAAGTAAGACTTCAGTCTTCAAACGATACAAAGTCTTTGGAGATCAAAGTAAGACTACAGTCCCCAAATGATCTAAAGTCTTTGGAGACCGAAATAAGACTTCAGTTGCCAAACGATCCAACGTCTTTCGACACCGAAATAAGACTTCAGTCTCCATACGGAGATATTATGATAATATTAATCCCAATCAAATTGCTTTGTACCTAAAATTTCCGTGTGGTGACGGAGTAAGAATACAATTCACCACTCTCTATCTTGAACGAGGATGTCGTAAAAGACGACTAAGGGATATAGTATGCATATAACATCCTTGGAAGAGATGGAAACCTGTCTAACCAGCATGTTATTGTAAGGTCAATTTCTCTCCTATTGTAGAAACTCGAGCCCGGTAGTAGAACCTTTAGGAGCCCAAATAATGTTACCTATAATTATTTTTTGCAAAAAAAGAAACCGCCTTCAATAATGTAGACAATGTGGATAATTTTTTAGATTTTTGTTGATTTTTCAAAAACTTGTTGTCTGATTTCGATAAAATTTTCATAGGACTATTTAGGAAGTGTACTCTTTCCAGCAAAAAAAGAATGATCAAAATCGCTTCATAAACGACGAAGTTATCCGCGAACAAACATAAAAAAGCATATACAGTAGAATCCGGATATAGCGACCTTTAAAGGACCGGCGATACTATGTTGTACTAACCGGATGACGTACAAAACGGCAGGATTATTTCTTAAGTACATAAGTACATACTTAACTTACGAATACATATGGTACACGTGTATTATAATTGAGAAAGTTTATTTGGTTGCATTTGATTACCCGGCTTCTAATCGGTGTAATATTGCACTTTTTTCTTCAATTGTAAAACACTTTCGCTTCACAGAACTCATTTTGTCGAGCTTTAAGAACTTTTCTTAACAAGTAACAAACACTAACTGTGATTTACGCGCGCTAATAAGGAAAGGTGAAGCGCGTGAGGCGGGATGAAGTCGGGGCGCCGAAGTATTGGTGCGTAGGTTGTATTAACAAAACATTGCGCGTCGTTTTAACCGGACTTATTATCAAAAAATGGTCTCTATAAGCAGTTGGTCGTTTAAACTGGAGTTGCACTAAACGGTTATATTTTCTCAGTACCTAACTATGAAACCTAACTTGAATAAACATTATCGTCGTTAAAAACGGTTAGTCGTTATAAGCGAAGTCGTTATATATGAATTCTACTGTATATATTTTTTTTGGGGGGTTGGTACGGTCGGCGCACTCCTCCGTCCGGGCGACAGAGGGCCCTAAGCACGCACACCCGTAACCCACCCGTGACACGTCGCCTTCGTCGTTGGACCAACCACCGGAGCAGGGTGACTTGACATCAGTGGCCGGCAGGACGGCAAAAAAAAATAAAAAAGCATATATACGGTCGAATTGAGAAACCTCGTCCTTTTTTGAAGTCGGTTAAAAATTTAGAGGTCGTCGATTAAAAAAGGAAGGTTATGCTAACGTCTGGAATACTTCCACCTCCAATCCAACCTGCTAGTAGTCTCAACTGGTTCCAACTTGATCGGGCACTTTCTACAGCGACGCGAACTGTCCCATAGAGCACCACAATAGGAACACATCTCTGAAAAAAAATAGAATGAATTAAAAAATCCTACTAATATGATAAACGCCAAAGTTTGTATGTGAGGATGTGAAGATGTTTGTTGCTCTTTCACGCAAAAACTACTGTATGGATTTTCATGAAACTTCATAATAATATAAGCTATATTAATGCTTCCTACTCTCGCTCCATGGCTATGTGCATCGTGCTATGTTCACCCTTTCTCATTCTCTCTTAATCGGTCTTTATCACTCTTGGACAAAAACGTCCCACATTATCGTGTCACTAAATTGCGTTTGATCCGTAAAAATTTTACCCTCATGCGCGTAAAGAAGTTTCACTTCAAAAATCGAGATTAAACCTGTACCCCTTAGTTAGTTCCCCTTCCATTGTGAAGGAGGCTGGAGCTCATGCATTGGGACTTAAATAGGCTGAGATTTTTTTCTGCAAACGGTGGGCAAAGGAGTAAAAAGTACACCTGATTGTAAGTGTTACTGCCGCTCATGGACCTTTACAAGGACGCTGCCTACCGCAAAGAAATTGATCAGAGTGTGAATGCTTGCATTGAAGCTCGGTGATACCAAAGGCGTGGTATCAAAAACAGCAAAACTTTCTGAGGGTGTTTGCATATGGTGGCTTTTAGTGATGCCTTTGGTATCACAAACCTTGCACACAAAAACACCCTCTGAAACTTGGGCTTCCAGCACTCTCGCTCACCAAACGAAGCGCAGTAACAAAGTGCTACTACTCAGACATCGATTTTCTGCTCAGTTTGATACTACCCCGGACAGACCGGCCAGCAGCTGTAGACAGATATGTAACTGTTGTCAGTGTGGTCCTACCACTCAAAAAATGATGATAATTGCAAAGCCCAATTGGGACAGCTGTTGTTGTACCACGGTTTCTGCAATAAATATCTTTGTATGACTGCAGTTGACATTAGAAGATCTCCCAGAACTTTTTAAGGGTGTTTACTCAGGGCAGGGAAAAAAGACAGCATAAAACTGCATAACCTGCACATGTGCCGCCACAAAAACAAGCCACCGCAATCAACCTTTGTGTTTGGTGGTCTTCAAGAGAATTTTATCATTGTAAATAAAACTTTTTTATGGATTTTATAGCGTTGGTATTTAATTTTTTATTGTTCGAGCTTTCAAACACCTTAAAGCGTTCATAGTCACGGCCAGACTCCCATGAGGAATCGCAATAAAATTAGTTAAATTGTTTTATTTATAGAACGCTACCAGTCATTCTTTTAACCGCTAGAGGGCGACGCCGCGGGCGCTATGGGGGAGGCAGTGTACCCGTAAGGATATTCCGCCGGGCTGGCCACGCAAGTCAAGGCTTCGATATCAGTGGTTGGCCCAATGGTGAAGGGAAGGAAATACAGTGGATTATGGAATTGCGCGCCGCCATTGCGTCACCTCGGACGGGATAGACGGCGTGCCTGCACCATAGGCTGCCACAAAAAAAAACAGTCATTTTTCTGGTTCATCTTCTACTCACCCGTCAGCTCAAAGTATTTGTCATCACACAAGGCTGAAGTATACTCGGGCACCTACTACTATCAAGTTATACCTTCTTTAATCTCAGCATCGTCCAAAAGACTAAATATTGTTCTTCTTGCAGCCCCAAGCTTTGCGTTTTGAACTTCGCTGATGTGCTGTCTTGAGGCTGTTTTATGAGCGTGAGGCAGCAAGAACTGGTGAACAAGTTCTGCGACCAACTCAATTTGTTCTGCAGTAGACCTGGCAAATATATTTTCATTGGTAGCAGCGTCCAGTCACGCTGTAGTGGCAATGGGCAAGCCACATCGTTCGACGAAGGGACAACCGCTGGGGAAGAAAGGTTCTCGAGTGGTGGAATTTGCTGGGCGTAGCATCCAGGTGGCGGAGGACCACACTTTGTGGCGTAACATGAGGGAGGCCTACGTCCATCAGTGGACGGCCATAGACTGAAATGATGATGATAAAGATGGTAGCAGACAAATTATTTCTCATACCTACGGCGTTTGGAGTTAGAAAACCCGATATCTGTATTTCAGATTCTATCTCACAGAGATATCCCAAGCATAGCCTGCTCCATAGCATGATGAGCGACTTTGAGTTTGGTTATGAATCCTACATTTAGGGATGACTTGGAGGGAAAAAATCGATTAATAAATAATCGATTTTTCTTTCTTTAAAATAAATCGAGTTGTTAAAAATCGATTAATTATTATCAATTAATCGATTATTTATATAATCGATTTTTTTACTATTCGTAAGGTTGGATTTATTTGTACATAATAATACATTGAAATAAAAGTCGATAATAACTAAAACAATGTGGTCGTTTTAAAAATGAAATACAAATCAAGTTTTTATTTTACTTTTGGTGACAATTTGACTTGATGTGACTTTTACCTTTGGTCTCAAAACCAAAATACAATAAAAAAAAATTACGTATAAACAATAAAAAAGTAAATAGTAATATAATCGATTTATTTTAACATTAAAACAATCGATTTATTGAAAATCGATTTTTAATATTTAGATATACGATTATTAAAAATCGATTATTTTACTACATACTAGCAACCCGCCCTCGCTTCGCTTCGGTTATAGGTTATAAGTCGTTTTACCCGCGTAGTTCCCGTTCCCGTGGGAATACCGGGATAAAATATAGCCTAGTTTACGCCCTGATATTATAGCTTTCCATTGGTGAAAGAATTTTTAAAATCGGTCCAGCCGTTTTGAAGATTACCCAGAACAAACAAACAGACAGACAGACAAAAATTTTTTAATTGCTATTTTAGGCATAGGTGTTGTGCAAATAATCGTGTGAGCATGAAAAAAGCCTATTATTTTGACATTACAAACAGACACTCCAATTTTATTTATTGGTATAGAAGACTACATTTAGGCACCACGTTTTCGTGACATACAATGAGAATACTTTTAAAGAAATTAAAATTCACAGTGGTAGGATGACACTGTTGACAGTTATCTGTCTACAGCCGCGGGCCGCTCCGTCCGGGGTAGTACCACACTGAGTAAAAATCGGCATTCGAGTATTAGCAATTTGTTACTGTGCTTCATTCGGTGAGTGAGAGAGACGGAAGCAAAACTTTCTGAAGGCGTTTGCATGTGGTGGCTTTTAGTGATGCCTTTAGAATCACCGAACCTCATTGCACGCATTCACACTCCCTTCAGTTTTTCCGCGGTGGGCAGCGGCCTTGCAAAGGTCCATGAGCGACAGCAACACTTACCATCAGGTGTACTGTTTGCTCGTTTGCTACCATGTGCAAAATAAAAAAATACAATTAAATTCTCAAAAGAATCTTACATGGAACTATTCTCAATTATGGACTGGTCAATTCTATCAGCTTGCTGTTGAGCTGTTTTCACGGCATCCTCCTCTGCAGCCAATTCCACTCCCTCAGCGATGATTTGAGTCAAGTATTCATCGACAGTTTCTTGGGTTACACCCAAAACCTAAAAAAGGCCAAACTTTCTGAGGGTGTTTACGTATAGTGGGTTTTGGTGAAGCCTTTAGTATCACCGAACCTCATTGCATGCATTCACACTCCCTTCACTTTCTTCGCAGCAGTCAGCGGCCTAGCCGAACTCCATGAGCGATAGTATCATTGACCATCAAATGTGCTGTTTGCTAGTTTGCCACCAACAACAATATAAAAAACATTATGTATTTGAAATATTTGGTCATTTCTTCTTAGATCTAATCCTACCCTTCTTTAGATACTTCGGTCTAATTCCGAATAAGAGTCGTCTGCAAATGTAATATTTGATCTATTACATCATGATGGGCAAACAGGTATACATAGGGTTCCATTTTTTTCTACACCCTACACTAAGGAAATAAATCCTTGTATTGCGTATCCTTGAAATGCCTCATTTCGAGAAAGAGGTTACACTACGAATCCAACTCGGTTGGGAGACGTTTGGAAAACTTCAGAGGATGATCTCGTTCAATATGCCGCAGTATCTGAAACAGGGGTTTTTAACCAGTTGTTACCAATGATGATATACGACACTAAAATATGGTCTCTAAATGATCATGTCAATAATTTCATGTCTCAAAATCGCTAACGTGTCATGGAGAGGGCTATGCTCGGTATTTCTCTACGTGATAATATCTGGAATACGGAGATCCGTAGAAGAACAGGTGTAATCGACATAGCACGAAGAATTAGCACGTTGAAATGGCAATGGGCAGACCACATCGCTCGTCGAACCGACAACCGTTGGAGGAAAAGGAAAAAAGGTTTGACCACGATTTGGACGACGCAGCGTAAGACGATCCCCTACTAAGTGGACTGACGACGAGTTGCAGGGAACCGTTGGATGCAAATGGCACAGGACCGTTCCGAGTGGCATTCTCGTGGAGAGACCTAACTCCAACACTTAACGTCTACAAGCTAATGGATGGGATGGATGGATTGCGGGGGACTTTACAAACATTTAATTAACAAACAAATTATGGTCTGCATGGGAATCGAACCATAACACTTGGCACTGTAGATCATATTAACCACTAGGCTGTCTGTGCAGTAATTTATTTTCAAATTATACCTAAGTCATACCTGCTTAAACATTTCATCATGTTCTTTTCTTCTATGTTCCTCTTTTTGTCTTCTACCTGCTTCTGCCGCTTCGCGCATGGTTTTTTCCCGCACTGAAAAATAAAAATTAAACAATAACAAATCAGATGATTTTCTCGTTGCCACCCGGTCTACTCGGAGACATCGCGTTTCGTCCACCAGCATATCGACATCCACGGACTTTTTTTTTTGGGTGGGTTATGGTCACGCACACACGCCATCCGTTCCGTCCACGGAGATGAAAGGGAGCGTGGCCGTATTACTTCCCCTTCGCCATTGCACCTCCACCACCACCACCTCCTGTGTAAATTTTACAATTTTCACCCTATAAAGCGCTTATTACACTCCACGATATTCAGGGCCCTGAATCACTAGGGGTGCTCTACAACAGCTAAATTGTGAGACCTGTTTCAGTTTTAGCGAAATAATAGTTTCAGAAAACTGTTCCAAAATAACAGCCTGTTGTGCTGTAATACGAGAAAAAAGGGGAAATACCATTCTTTAGGAATAATGTTTAGAAGTGGTTTCAGTGTTTATTCCTAAAATGAAAACGATCCTTCCTGCTTTACATGCTTAGGACTGATTTATGTATATAGTTTAGACATGAGCGTTATTTCACGTCATTAGTTACAATAACCCATTACGCGATATGTAACAATCACTATTTACGAGTCGACAAGTAAAAGAGAGGTGACTTTTGTAACTACGTTATACTTAACACGACTCACAGATATGGGATAACATTAATATATTCGAGCGAGCGAGAAAGAGCCGACCGCACAACTTTGATTACGCTAAGTACATTTCTTTCGCATCGTGGCCGAGCGAGAGAGCGAGATGGCTAATCGAAGGACACGAAATTATTCGAAGTAATCCGACCAAATACCGAACATTCACGTCCCGTGGTATGCAACAAAGACCAAACAGCGTAACAATATATTTTATACCTTTAATTTTCATGTGTAAAATTGCATTTATTGATAATAAAATAGAGTTTTTTGTTTATAGGTAATTTCAACGGCTTGACGTAGCGGGAAACGAAGCGAGTGTTACTTAGAAATTTGAATTTAAAGTAAAGAATTTAATTGATTTATTGTTTTAGTTTGTTGTTTTACTAATAAAAACGTCATACATTATAAAGTGCATATAACAGTGAAAAAAAACTGTAAATATATCAAAAGTGTAAATAAACTGTAAATATAATCATTGAATATACAATCAATTTACTTTTAAATACGTCTGCATTAATACAAATTTAATTAAAATAATAGTTACATAATAACTACTAATCAATCGTAAATACATATAATGCAGTCAGTCTTCAGTCTGAAAAAAGTATGAAAGGAAGTTAATTTATTGATTTAACTGTATAGCTACAAATTTATTTTCGTTTCGCGTGTAACTGTATATAGTTAGTGCAGCTATTCATACAATATGCAAACAATCAAAGTAGCTGTATACAAATAAGTCGTTACAAAAATCACTAGTTTTGAAACACGCGACGTCGACCAAGTCACTAGTTTCATTACGTTTCTTAAAAATAACGTAACCACCCACGTCTAATATATTTAAGCATGTATTTATTTTATGTGTATATATATATATATATATATATATATATATATATATATATATATATATATATATATATATATATGGAACAGTTTTCTGAACCTGTTATTTCGCTAAAACTGATACAGGTGAAACAGGTTTCACGGGGAGTAACATAGGCTATATTTTATCCCGGTATTCGCACTGGAACGGGAACTGCGCGGGTAAGGCGACTGAAACCGAAGCGAAGCGAGGGCGGGTTGCTAGTAATATTACAAATGGGAAAATAATTTTGTTTATTTGTTTCTTTGTTTGTTACGCTTTCACGCTTGAACCATTGAACCGATTTCAAAAATTCTTTCACTAATAGAAAGCTATAATATCAAGGAGTAACATAGGCTATATTTGATTTTGCTATTCCCACGGGAACGGGAACTACGCGGGTAAGGCGACTGAAACCGCAGCGAAACGAGGACGGGTTGCTAGAAAATAATGAAAATCAACGCGAGCAAAAGTAGTTAAATATATACTTACAAGCGATTATCAAGAAGGCGTGTTGCCTTCGCTCCTCTTTAAGTCTTCGGAGCTCCTTCTCCAAGAAGTCAAGGGCTGCAGATACGGCTCCACCACAAAGTTCATCCACTAAAGCCGTGACTGCATCATCCTGTGTAAAATACCACGGATATTTTAATGGTCAATAATATCTACCACTCTTAAGGTTCATTTCCGTAAGACCGACGTCCTCCCCGAGGGGGGGACGTCAGTCGAAATAGGGGGTATTCCGTCGGGCCGACCACGACAAGTAACCCAACGACGGCCCAACGACGAAGGCGACGTGCATCGTGGGTGGGTTGCGGGTGTGCGTGCTTACGCCCCTCTGTCGCCCCGGACGGAGTGGTGCGAGGAACGCGCCGACCACCTCACACCCCCCCAAAAAAAAAAAGAGGTTGATTTCCGTACATCGCGGCCGATCGGGGCGACGCGCGATCAACGCTTGCGACTGTCGCGCGCGGCTTATGCGACAATAATTGAGAGTATGAAAATATGTGCCGCCATTTCTGTCGTTGGCCGCGCGCGACTGTCGCGTACCTCGGAAACGGCGCTATATATTTTCATACATTGACTATTGTCGCATCGGTCGCGCGCGATCGATCGCTTACGACTGTCACGTCAGCCGCGCTGCACGGAAATGAACCTTTAAGCAATAGTAAAAATGATGTCAGTTCTTGAAATTGATCGCAATTCCATTCAATGAATGCAATTGTAAATCAAAACCTGAACGCTGAACGCCATAAAGTGTAAGAAATTAATTATGCATTTAACATCTATGCAAGAGAAGGAAAACTTGAACTGAAAACCTATACCACCACGTCTGACCAGCGTGGTATAATAGGTCGATATACTTCTCATTGTGGAGGAGACTCGTGCCCAACAATTGGTCGTGAATGTGCTGAAATGAATATTATTAGCATTTATAATGCTTACATAATAATCATATAACATCTATGCAAGAGAAAGAAAACTCGAAACAAAACCCTATACCAGCCTGTTTTGCGCCTGATGCCGCCTTAGCCGAGGCCGTGGGTGACTGGACCAGGGACTTTAGTCCGTCACCCGCAGAGAGGCTGACCGCGTGACGGCGACCGACGTCTCGGGACAGGGACATCGAGAGGTGAGGGTACCCGAAAGGATATTCCGTCGGGCCGACCACTGAGGACAAGGAACTTGGCACTGGTGGTCCAGCGACGAAGGCGACGTGCGTACGGATGGGTTATGAGCCCGCGCGCCGTCTTTTCGTCGCCCAGGACGGAATGAACGACTTGTGCGTTATCATAGCCCACCGATAAAAAAAATACCAACTTGTCTGTTGTTATGGCATTCTAAGGTCAATTTCCCTCCTATTATGGACAAGGGTCGAGCCCAGCAGAGGGACGTATATAAGCCGAAATGACTCGCTCACATAAATATCAAAATTCATCTATACCAATAAATAAAATTGGAGTGTCTGTTTGTAATGTCAAAATAATAGGCTTTTTTCATGCTCACATGGTTATTTGCACGACACCTATGCCTAAAATAGCAATTAAAAAATTTTTGTCTGTCTGTCTGTCTGTCTGTTTGTTCCGGGTAATCTTCAAAACGGCTGGACCGATTTCAAAAATTCTTTCACCAATTGAAAGCTATAATATCAGGGCGTAAACTAGGCTATATTTTATCCCGGTATTCCCACGGGAACAGGAACTACGCTGGTAAAATGACTATAACCTATAACCGAAGCGAAGCGAGGGCGGGTTGCTAGTTTTAAATAAAACTACGGATTTTATCGCGTTCGGATTTGATTTTTTTTTTTATAACTAATTTCTGTATCGCGTAGACAATTATAAATTGCTTGCAATAACGATGACTTGTTGGACATGAGACATCTTAGACCGTCCGTGACCATGAACGCTGCAAAGTGTTCGAAACGTCGGGTAATCAAAAATCAAATACAAAAGCGATAAAATCCGTAAAGTAGTTTTATTTAAAATGTGTAATACTCGCGTAAACATCAGAAATCATCAAAATTCATATTAGCGAATCAGAAACGGTCCCTGGTATCTTACCTTCTGTTCAGCCTCATTTCTTCTAGCATTGTATTCTCTTGCCTTGGTCTCTTCGCGGGCAATGCGCACTTTATCCTCCTTCTGAAGACCGTGTGTGGTCTTCAGTTCCTCGGTTAACTCACTCGCTCGGGTCCTGCCTTCATACATCTAATAACATAACATCGATAATTAAAGAAAACATTTCGTGTGGTGACGGATTAAGAAAACAATTCACCACTCCCCATCTTGCACGTGGATATTATAAAAGACAACTATGGGATATAATACGCATATAAGATCTATGTAAGAGAAGGAAAACTCGAAATAAAACCTATAGGGTTTGCCAACATCTTTGATCAGCACGGTGTAATAGATCAAATACCTTATTTTCCTTATCTTCCCGGTGGATGTTGTAAAAGACAATTAAAAGATATAATATACCCATAAGTACCGTGCAGAGAAGGAAAACTCGAAATGAAACCCTATACCAACATGCCTGACCAGCACGATATAGTAGGTTAATTTCCCTCCCTTTATGAAGGAGGCCCAAGCCCAACAGTGGGACGTATGTGGGCTGCGATGATGATGATGAAAAAACACACTATGGAAATTAAACTTTTGTATTACAGTGAAACAAAATTTATATATTATGAAAGTCCCCCTCTCTTGTCCGTGGGTATTGTAGAAGACCATTAAAGGATAAAGTATGTATGCAATATCTACGCATTTTGACATTGATATTTGAAATGAAACCCTTTACCAACACGTCTGACCAGCGTGGTATAGCAGGTCAAATTGGTTCAGGAGGCTCGAGCCTAGAGATGTGAAAAAATAATAAATTTTTATAATAATCGATTATTACAAAAAAATAATCGATTTTTACAATCGATTATCAAAATAATAAAAATCGATTATTAATCGATTTTTTATTATTCGATATTCGATCGAAATTAATAGATTATTCTGAAATCTGGCAGTGATTGCCTAAAAAAAAGAAAAGGTCATTACGATTCATCATCATCATCGTCTTGCTCTTATCCCAATTACTTGGGGTCGACGCAATATGTCATCTGTTTTGACATATTGCAAAAAGTTTCGGCAATGACTTTTATGACCGGCCGCCTGCCTGACGTCAACCCTCCTTGGGAATGTAATCGTTGACCCAAATGGTAACAGATGGAGTTGGTCCGGGTCAATCTAGGGCTCTTAGTCGTCTTTTACGACACCCACGAGCAAAGCAAGGGTTGGTAGTATTCGAAGCCGCTACCACACAGCACAAAAGGTCATTACGATTGTTTCATACTATATTAGAAAATAAAGCTCACACTTCCTAAAAAATAAAGGTCATTATAATCGTACTGGGAGAAAAAAACAATTATTTTATAATCGATTATTATTTATATTATTTTCTAAGGCTCGACCGAGATCTCAGTCTCAGTCTCGGCATTCTCGGCTAATTATAGCCGAGATTCTCGGTCATGACCGAGATTGTAACTTTGTTCGGATCGATTAAAATTTTACTGCTCGTGGCCACGCGCGCAGCGCAAAGTCGACTAGTGTAAGTGCGTGAGAGAGCTGAATTGTGAATCAGATTCTCATGATACGACATGGGGATTTTCAATTAACTCGTCAAACATGGCTGCAACAAATCAATCCAACTTATGGGCAGCTCATGATTCGATAGAGTTGGAAAACGAGCTTTTGCCGTCATCGGTCTTCAACTTGGTCATTTGGCTGTGCCCTATAGACAAATCGCGTGCGAATACTTTAGAGCCACGGTTCCGGTCTATTGCCTCTTCAATATCCTGCGTTATTCGTATGGAATATAATGTTATTTAACTTTGATTATTAAAACAGTTAATTTTGTTAAACAATTAGTAGTGTATTAAAAAATTAACAGTATTAAAAATTTTTTTTCACTTTTTGTCTATTCTCGGTCTCGGCTCTCGGTCTCGGCCGAGATATTATTTTATTCTCGGTCTCGGTCGAGCCTTATTATTTTCCCTCCAAGCCACATCCCTACCCGAGCCCAACTGTGGGACATGTATGTGCTGAAATAAATGAATGAAATAAAAGATTTTCTTCAAAGAAGACCAAGAGTTTTGGGAGAGTCTGACGGAGTTGAATAGAAAACAATCACCGGACTGTTTCCTATTTTCTTAATGCAAACGGTGGCAAAAGAGCAAACAGTACACCTGTTGGTAAGTGCCGCTCATGGACCTTTACTAGGCCGCTGCCTACCGTGAAGAAAGTGAAGGGAGTGTGAATGCGTGCAATGAGGTTCGCTGATACTAAAGGCATCACTAAAAGCCACCACATGCAAACACCATTAGAAAGTTGGACATCCGGTTCTCTCGCTCACCGAACGAAGTCCAGTAACTATAGTCCATAAAATATAGCTTGATCTCTGTGACAGATGTCAACGAAACCAACAAAGTAAGTTTGAACGAGCGAAATGTTTACAATTTCATTTTGTATCAAATATATTTTCATTCTTTTCGTGCCCGTTTTATTGCCACTGAATTGCAATATATTATAAATATAAAAATATTAATATTCATGCCTAAAATGTACCTCGTAAGTACGGAAATACCTAGTAAACATTTTATTCATAAACGATGCTTACACACGTACAAGGTCATACTGGACTGAAAATAAAAAAGAGATGGGATAGTCGATATACGTAAATCGATAACCAATCTTTATTCAATCCATACTAATATTATAAATGCGAAAGTAAGGATGTTTGTTTGTTTGTTTGTTTGTTTGTAGCGCTTTCACGCTTAAACCACCGAACCGATTTCAAAAATTCTTTCATCAATGGAAAGCTATAATATCAGGGAGTAACTTAGGCTATATTTTATCCCGGTATTCCCACAGGAACGGGAACTACGCCGCGGGTAAAGTGACTGAAACCGAAGCGAAGCGAGGGCGGGTTGCTAGTTATTCATAAAAGAAATAAACCCAATACAGTACCTATATAAAACTTTCAACACATTTTTTACAATTAAAACAGTTACATTATAAAAAACCAAAAATTTAATTAATTAAACATTAAAAAACTACTTTTCGTCTCAGAGTAGATGATAATATTATGTACGCATTATTGCCAATAAACTAGACATATTTATTTATAAAACAGTCGTAATGGATTGATTGATCTAACGTCATATAGCTACCGCAAGGTAGCTATGTGGGGCGGGTCGCTCCCTTCCCTCTAATTTGGTTGAGGAGAGCGATGGCTGCTCTAGTAGTTAACTCGTGATCGGGTGCTGCTTGCGGGATCTGGTCCAGCCATATGTTCTTCCTTTCTTTAATTTTTATTTTGTATTGTACTAAATTTTGTAAATTTATACATATATACAATTTCGAAGGGCATCACACTGGAGCTAATACCATATATGTTGTACGAAGCATAAAATTATGTATATTTAAATGATTAAAGAAAAGAATGACTGCCTGCTGAGTTTCTTGCCGAATCTTCTCAGTTTGTGGCCGCGTTCCTATCCGGTGGTAGATTGTATTGTGTTCAAGCGTTGTGAAATTTGACAATATGTAAGTGCTCTTAAGGGGCTTATGCAGAATAAATGATTTGATTTGAAGTGTGAAGCATGAACACTGTAAAGTGTTCGAAGCATCGGGCAATCAAAACTCAAATACAAACGCAATAAAATCCGTAAAAATAATTTTATTTACGATGTGTAATACTCGCGTAAACATTAGAAATCATTGTACAATAGCAAACGTTGATAAGGCTGATCAATAGAATGCAACAATTTAAACTGAAGAAGAAAAAAAAGAATTGTGTGGTTATATGACACCACGGTAGGGATGTGATCTAGAGGGGAAATAATCGATTTTTAAATAATCGATTTTTTGTTCATTAAAATAAATCTATTATAAAATAATCGATTTCTTCTGCCAACAGGATTGTGATGACTTTTTTTTAGGAAATGTATGCTTTATTTTCTAACTAGCAACCCGCCCTCGCTTCGCTTCGGTTATAGGTTATAGTCGTTTTACCCGCGTAGTTCTCGTTCCCGTGGGAATACCGGGATAAAATATAGCCTTGTTTACGCCCTGATATTATAGCTTTCCATTGGTGAAAGAATTTTTGAAATCGGTCCAGCCGTTTTGAAGATTACCCGGAGCAAACAGACACACAGACAGACAGACAAAAATTTTTTAATTGCTATTTTAGGCATAGGTGTCGTGCAAATAACCGTGTGAGCATGAAAAAAGCCTATTATTTTGACATTACAAACAGACACTCCAATTTTATTTATTGGTATAGATATAGTATGAAAACAATCCTGACAACCTTTTTTTTTAAGAAATTTGAGCTTTATTTCCTAATATAGTATGAAAACAATTCTGATGACTTTTTATTTTTAGGTAACCTGGCCATGAATAATCGCTTAATTTGGAATAGTAAAAAAATCGATTAATAATCGATTTTTATAAAAATCGATTATTTTTCACATTCCTTCACCACGGTAAAAGTGAAACTTTTTTCGCATTACAAAAAAATATCAACATTTACATTAAACATTGATAAAAAACAAACAAATATCGTGGAGTACTGGCACAAATGAGTAATAGTCTATACAATACATGGTCAGCTGATGCGAACCATAGGCGCCGCCATATTGGCCTCGGCTGCTCGGTCGAGCGCCTTTCACTTTACCCCTACTCTGCGGCCGACCGTCACGCGACATGCAATAGATGGACGAAAAAGTTTGAGGCGATGTAATAAAAGTTTCACTTTAAAAATTTTGTTCATGAAAGAATTCTTACCAAATACTGAACAGCTCTGCCCCTAATGATTCTTTGCAGCACCAAGGCGGCTTGATGAGCGGATTCATCCATATCGTTAACTATATCCACCTCAGGAGTAGCAGGTCTCGGAGTCGCTGCAAGTCTACGAGGTTTGAGAACATGTAAAGGACCTGCAGTCACTGCTGCAGCGCCTAGGCGAGCCTCTAGAAGAGAAGATAGTATCATTAACCCATTTAGTGCCACTAGGGGGCTCTTATTAAAGTTATCATCACCAAAGTATAATAGATATGGAATAATTAAGTTTTCTTTGTGAAATATCTATAGCTGCACGTAGAACCGATTGCTGGCGTGGCGACGCATGCCGTGGCGACGCGTCGCCACGCTATATGATAGTAAGTATAGTTCTAACCAATTATTACAGTAATATCGTCAGAGGCATCGAATATAAATATTACATTATTACAGAAATCACTGATTAAAAGAATTAAGTTATCATGTTGAATTTTTAAATCAAAATTATCGTGTGGTGACGGATAAGAATACAATTCACCGCTTCCTATCTTGCCCGTGGATGTCGTAAAGGACCACTTAAGGATACAATATACATATAACATCTATGCAAGAAAAGGCAAACTCGAAATAAAACCCTATACCCACCTACCTGACCAGCGTGATATAGAAAGGTCAATTTCCCTCCTATGATGAAGGAGGCTCGACCTCAACAGTGGGACATTTATGAGCTTAAATGATGATTGATGAATTCAAAAATATTTCAAATTGATTTTATTTAAAACTAGCAACCCACCCTTGCTTCGCTTTCAGTCTTTCCTGCGTAGTTCCCGTTCCCGTGAGAATACCGAGATAAAATATAACCTAGTTTACTCCCTGATATTATAGCTTTCCATTGGTGAAAGAATTTTTGAAATCGGTCCAGCCGTTTTGAAGATTACCCGGAACAAACAAAGAGACAGACAGACAAAAAAATATAAAGTGTATTTTAGGCATATGTATAGTGCAAATAACCGTGTAAGCATGAAAAAAGCCTATTATTTTGACATTACAAACTCCAATTTTATTTATTGGTATAGATAGGAAAAATAAATATTTATTGAATTGAATATTGAATATTTTATTAATACTTTATGCCATTCCGTGGCGACTGACGTCTTGGACGTCGAAAGGAGAGTACCCTCCTAGCTACGGAAGGTATTCCGTAGGGCCGACCGCACGGAGGACAAGGAACTCGGAACCGGTGGTCGGCCCAACGATGAAGGCGACGTGCTACGGTTGGTTATGGGGCCGCGCACCGCCCTTCTATCGCCCCGAACGGAGACAGGCAGCGGGTACGCTGACCCTACCTCAAAAAAAAAACATATAATTATAAGGGATTACGGGATGTAATATGCACATAACATCTGTGCAAGAGAAACAAAACTCGAAATGAAACCCTATACCAACATGTCTGACCAGCATGGTATAGTAGGTCAAATTCTCTCCCATTGTGGAGGAGGCCCGAGCCCAACAGTGGGATGTATGTGGGCTGCGATGATGATGATGATGATAATTATTCGAATTAGTTTACATATAAAAACAACTTACTAATAAGATCTTTGTGTAAATTCTCCAAGAATTCCTCGCTCCATTTCGTCTCCCGTTCGCAAAGTTTAGTGGTATCCCTGGGTAAGTGATGTCCGGAACACGTTATTTGTAAATTCTCATATTTTTCAAGCCAGGCTGGTGGTTCCTCTGCCGCTAAATGGTCTTCAGCAGCTAAAGGTCATATATTACTTGAAAATTAACAAAAAGAATACTCCTTATATGTATGTAGTAGAAGCATACTGTTAAAACTGTCCTGTCTACAGCCGCGGACCAGTCCGTTCGGTAGTACCATACTGAGCAGAAAATCAACGTCTTTTTTTTTTGTGGGTGGGCTGCGGTCGGCGCGCCTCTGCACCACTCCGTCCTGGGCGACAGAGGGGCTTAAGCACGCAACTCCCGCAACTCACCCGAAAACCACATCGCCTTCGTCGTTGGGCCGACCACCGGAGCAGGGTTACTTGACATCAGTGGTCGGCCCGACGGAATACCCCCTGTTGGGGTACCCTCTCATCGACCGACGTCCCCCCCTCGGGGAGGACGTCGGTCTTTCCTCACGCGGTTGGCCTCTCGGCGGGTGACGGACTAAAATCCCCGGTCACGTCACCCACGGCCTCGGCTAGGGCGGCATGAGGCGCAGGTAGTTGCGCCTACATCGAGGCTGCGCTCCTCACGCAGGCGATCCGCCGTCTCCTTCCGCGAGATCACTGTCTCGCAGAAGGCGCACCGCGTCCCAATTCCCAACGCTGTCGACCATCGCCCTAGCGATAGCCGGCAGCGTCAGGTCCGTAGCGATGATTGCGACGAGAGAAAATCAACGTCTGAGTAGTAACAATTTGTTACTGCACTTTGTTCGGTGAGCGAGAGAGACGGAAGTACAACCTTCTGAGGGTGTTTGCTTGTGATGGGCCTTTAGTATCAGTTGTGGCGTAGTGGACTGTAGGGGGTTTATGCCAGCAACATATCAACGTGGGTGTTCTCGAAGGACTAGTGGGAAGCTAATCCCACAAGTGGCACCGATTCCCACAGAATGAGGGTGAGACAGAAAAGCTATGGGAAATAGCTTGAGAACTCATCTAGCTTCCCTGGTGTTCACAGCGTTAGTAATTTGCTGGGCTGTGCTGAAAGTGTACCCGACGAGCTGGTATAATCAATTTGGCTGAACGCGAGCACTGAATTTATTGTCTGTTACACTATACACTAAGACGGTGCAGATTCACGATACACTTGCGGCTGGTTATTCGACCAGTGTGTGTCAAAAATGGTGGACAGAGTCTCAGCAGTGTGGGCGAGCGACGAGGTTACACGATATTAGGCGGCGACAGACGAAGACTACTCGTCGCGATTTTGGCGCGAACAGTACCAACGCATTCCCACAAAGTGAAGCATTTTTATTATATAATTAACTTGTTACTGAGATGAAACTGGTTCCCAACACACAGCTTATGCTAGTTTGGCAGTCAGAGCTTGCAAACAAATTTGTGAAGGTTAATGGTACAATAAAGATTATTATTATGTATCTCCGATTCACGGCTATCTCCCATAAAGGGAAGATACCCGGTTCTTTGAAAGGCTTACATGGGGATATGAATCCAACACGCAGAGGCCTTTGGAGAAATTTAATGTAAAAATGGGATGGGACATCTACCGATGACACTCCACGTCTGCACATAACACACATGGACTGCCAAAGGTAGGTGTAAAACTATTGTTGATTATGGTATCTAATATATGATTATGGGGTTGGAGGTTCGATGGACTGGTCTAACTTAATGCTATTGATTTAAAAACTGTCGTCTGCCTTCAATACCTTTATCGTCTTGAACTTTAGCAGAAGGTGACTCGCCAACTCACTGAATGGGCCCCCTCAAACAGTCGCCACAGGCGCACAGGCCATACGGGCAACAGGAGGGAAACATTGGTGCAAGTGGCTTGGGATGTCGAGCGGTGCGGCGCCGGTTTCACCATCGCAGTCGTTTCCCCGTAGTTATGCCCTTGAAAATGACACTTCCACCCCCAAGCAAATAGCTCTGGCGACCCCTCTCTAACCAGCCGTTTAAGGCAAGCCAGAGTTGAGAATCCTGCGGGCACACTTCGGTTTGCACTCCAGCCAGCCAATAAAGGCGAGCTGGATACGAGGCCCTGACCGACTCTCTGGTGCATTCAGAACCGCAGTGTCGCCACTCACATTCAGCACGCCACAAGCTGCCCTGCGGATTATTGGCTTTTCTATAAATCTTGTGATACACTTTTTCTTTTATATCGAAAGAACTTAGAGAGGCATGTAATGTTCCTCCGAGGTTTGCGTTAGTCTCATAGTGAGATAACGACTGGCCCAGAGGGTATTATTATTATTATTTTATTTTGATATGTATTTCTCCCTTTTAAGGGGTGCCATAAACTAATCATACGGGCCATAGCCAAGCATAATTACGTGTTAACATATTGTGTGAGTGGCTGAAATAGATGATGTGGTGAGAAATTTACGAGTAAGTCGGCAAGTGTTGAGTATAACTGCTTTCTGAATGATATGAACTTATTATTATTTCAATTGGAGCCTAATATAGCTTACGCCGGAACCGTTCCGTAATGTGCAAGGTCACGTACTGTACGTACGTGCGCAATTCTTAAAAAAATAAATAGGTAATTATGACGGTTTGGCCATTCAAATGGTGTCACAACATATTTGAAAAACATAAAAAGTATATCAACATTACTTTTAAAATTATTTCGACTATTTATGTTAATAAAAACAAAATTTGATTTCACAATTTGTATAGTGGTGTACGTGTGTAATCGCTTGCGCGCATGTAGTATTGTTTGCTTCATGTTTTTGATGGCTTACGTATGGACACTATCCTTCTATACGTTATTATTCTAAGCTGTATATATTAATTCGGATAATAACAGAATGCTCTAATGCCAATTGTGATAATGATTTCAAGAAAATCACTTACAAAGTAATGATGGATCGTAAATTATCTCCGCGTGCCTTCTGCGCGCCTGGTACCCATGTCTCAACAATGGTGCGTGTAGTTCTGATGTGGGGTCCGTCGCTTCCACTATCATGGAACCATGGCCTCTGGCTGCGCGCATACGAGCTGCGAGACCTGCTCGTCCACCTCCCTCATGTAAAGCCATGAGCTTACGATGTTCTGTGAACATATTTGAAGTAATTTTTAATGTGAAACATCTATAGTCGAGGATAAACCTGATCGTTGGCGTGGTGTAAACAGACCGTGGCAACGCAACACCCCGCTATATGACGGAATATGCGAGAGTAAACCTGATCGTTGGCGTGGTGTAAACAGACCGTGGCGACGCAACGCCCCGCTATATGACGGAATATGCGAGAGTAAACCTGATCGTTGGCGTGGTGTAAACAGACCGTGGCGACGCAACGCCCCGCTATATGACGGAATATGCGAGAGTAAACCTGATCGTTGGCGTGGTGTAAACAGACCGTGTCGACGCAACGCCCCGCTATATGACGGAATATGCGAGAGTAAACCTGATCGTTGGCGTGGTGTAAACAGACCGTGGCGACGCAACGCCCCGCTATATGACGGAATATGCGAGAGTAAACCTGATCGTTGGCGTGGTGTAAACAGACCGTGGCGACGCAACGCCCCGCTATATGACGGAATATGCGAGAGTAAACCTGATCGTTGGCGTGGTGTAAACAGACCGTGGCGACGCAACGCCCCGCTATATGACGGAATATGCGAGAGTAAACCTGATCGTTGGCGTGGTGTAAACAGACCGTGGCGACGCAACGCCCCGCTATATGACGGAATATGCGAGAGTAAACCTGATCGTTGGCGTGGTGTAAACAGACCGTGGCGACGCAACGCCCCGCTATATGACGGAATATGCGAGAGTAAACCTGATCGTTGGCGTGGTGTAAACAGACCGTGGCGACGCAACGCCCCGCTATATGACGGAATATGCGAGAGTAAACCTGATCGTTGGCGTGGTGTAAACAGACCGTGGCGACGCAACGCCCC
The DNA here is from genome assembly GCA_032191425.1 of Lymantria dispar. Taxonomy (NCBI): domain Eukaryota; kingdom Metazoa; phylum Arthropoda; class Insecta; order Lepidoptera; family Erebidae; genus Lymantria; species Lymantria dispar. The sequence goes on along the minus strand of CM063456.1, from coordinate 32,201,417 downwards.
GCTATATGACGGAATATGCGAGAGTAAACCTGATCGTTGGCGTGGTGTAAACAGACCGTGGCACCGCAACGCCCCGCTATATGACGGAATATGCGAGAGTAAACCTGATCGTTGGCGTGGTATAAACAGACCGTGGCGACGCAACGCCCCGCTATATGACGGAATATGCGAGAGTAAACCTGATCGTTGGCGTGGTGTAAACAGACCGTGGCAACGCAACGCCCCGCTATATGACGGAATATGCGAGAGTAAACCTGATCGTTGGCGTGGTGTAAACAGACCGTGGCGACGCAACGCCCCGCTATATGACGGAATATGCGAGAGTAAACCTGATCGTTGGCGTGTTGTAAACAGTGGGCCTACTCTTGAAATCAATTCTAATTTCGAATCCAATTCAATTCCAATCTCACCAAACTTATATTTCGTACTCATGAACAAAATCGAGAATGAATTCTCCGCGTTCGCCGTTGTTATGTTCATCAAATGTATCGTATTTTCTTACTTTAATAACGTTAACGAACTCAATCACCACAAAGAGGCTTTCTTGAAATTGTGCAACATTAACGTCAAAATCACGTTGCGAGTAGCAAATATTTGACTTAATCGACGAGAGTTGAATTTATTTAGTTTAAAAATATTCAACCGAATTCGATTCCAATCATGCGCTGGTGTCGCTTTCAAGAGTACTAAATTTGCTCAAATTCGAGCTGCGATTGGATTTAGGATTGAAATCGAAATTCAAGAGTAGAGGCACACAGGCTGGCGACGTAACGCCACGCTATTTGATGGAATGTATGTACTATATGTCCGTGTGGTGACGGAGTAAGAATACAATTCACCACTCCCTTATCTTGCCCGTGGATGTCGTATAAGACGACTATGGGATATAATGTGCACATAACATCTGTGCAAGAGAAGGAAAACTCGAAATGAAACCCTATACCAACATGTCTGACCAGCATGGTATAGTAGGTCAAATTCCCTCCCATTGTGGAGGAGGCCCGAGCCCAACAGTGGGACGTATGTGGGCTGCGATGATGATGATGATGATGATGATGTACTATATGTAATCTATACGTAGCAGTGTGCGAGTGAGACGGAGCGACGCGATGTTGTGCGTAAACGACTGTGCGGTAAATTAATTATGATTGTTATGTAATATTTTAAATAATAATACAAATCGTAATATATTATATACTAGCAACCCGCCCTCGCTTCGCTTCGGTTATAGGTTATAGTCGTTTGACCCGCGTAGTTCCCGTTCCCGTGGGAATACCGGGATAAAATATAGCCTAGTTTACGCCCTGATATTATAGCTTTCCATTGGTGAAAGAATTTTTGAAATCGGTCCAGCCGTTTTGAAGATTACCCGGAACAAACAGACAGACAGACAGACAGACAAAAATTCTTTAATTGCTATTTTAGGCATAGGTGTCGTGCAAATAACCGTGTGAGCATGAAAAAAGCCTATTATTTTGACATTACAAACAGACGCTCCAATTTTATTTATTGGTATAGATTGCCATATTAGTTCCTGTCGCAATCTGTTCTTTTATTCATATATCCATCCATCTATCCATCAGCCTACAGACGTCCACTGCTGGACATAGGCCTCCCCACGGGAATGCCACTCGGAACAGTCTTGCGCCACTTGCATCTAATGGTTCCCTGCTACTTTGAGAATGTCTTCAGTCCACCTAGTGGGGGGTCGTCCTACGCTGCGTCACCCGATTCGTGGTCGCCACTCAAGAACCTTTCTTCCCCAACGGTTGTCGTTTCGACGAGCGATGTGGCCGACCCATTGCCATTTCAACGTGCTAATTCTTCGTGCTATGTCGATTACACCCGTTCTTCTGCGGATTTCCGTGTGCCGGATTTTATCACGTAAAGAAATATTTATACGATACCGACGCGTAAAAAACACTTTATTTTTTTTGTCCGTCTGTTTATTTCGAGTAATTTTCCAAACGACTGCACAGATTTTAGTAATATTTGATTACCAGGTATATGTAAGAAGTAACTTGGGCTATTTTTCCTCTCAAGGAACCTATATATAAAATTTTGTCTGGTCCGAGAATCGAACATGAGGCCTCGAGGAAATGCTCAAACAAACGGGAAGCTACATTATCGGTGATTAATATAGGTTACTAGCTGACCTAACAGACGTTGTTCTGTTCAAATAAAAAAATTAAAGTTTATAATTAAATGAAAAATAGGAATTGATCGTAGAAGGGCGAAAATTTAGGGTTGTATGTATTTTTAAATGATGTATCATAAAAAATAAAAATATTTGACTAAAAATAAAAAAAAATCAAAATAAAGGGGTGGACCACCCTTAACATTTAGGGGATGAAAAATAGATGTTGACCGATTCGCAGACCTACCCGATTTGCACACAAAATTTCATGAGAATCAGTGGCGCCATTTCGGAGGAGTTTAATTGCAAACACCGTGACACGAGAATTTTATATACATACTAGCAACCCGCCTTCGATTTGCTTCGGTTTCTGTCGCCTTATCCCCGTTGTTCCCGTGGGAATACCGGGATAAAATATAGCCTAGTTTACTCCCTGATATTATAGCTTTCCATTGGTGAAAGAATTTTTGAAATCGGTCCAGCCGTTTTGAAGATTACCCGGAACAAACAGACAGACAGACAGACAGAGAAAATATAATGTGTATTTTAGGCATATGTATAGTGCAAATAACCGTGTGAGCATGAAAAAAGTCTATTATTTTGACATTACAAACAGACACTCCAATTTTATTTATTGGTATAGATTAGACTAGCAACCCGCGCTTCGGTTTCAATAGCCTTACCCGCGTAGTTCCAGTTATCATGGGAATACCGGAATAAAATATAGCCTATATTACTTCTCGATATTATTGCGTTCCATTGGTGACAGAATTTTTTTAAAATCGGCACAGTAATTTTTGAGTTTATTCATTACAAACATACACACATACAAATTTTTCCTCTTTATAATATTAGTATAGATATCAAAGGTCCATGACCGCCAGCATCACTTACCATTAGATGTACTGTTCGCTCCTTTGCCACCAACTGCAATTAAAAAAAAGTATACCTCTATCCCTGGTCTTCCGTATATGATCGACTTTCCGTTCCATCTCAATCTTCTTAGCTGACCAGAGCTTAGCAAGCTTCCGACTTGTCCTGTTACTCTGTTTCTGACGCTTGTCACTTTGAAGACGGTGAAGTAATTCCAATCTTATGTTTTGTAGTTCATCGATTTCCTAGAAAAAGAAGCAATACGAAAGATGTCGAACCCGTAGAACAGCATGTGCTGTTTTGAAAATAAATTTTAACAAAAAAGAACCAACATCAAACTAGACCAAATCGAAATGGGGAAGTCCCCGCTTTGATATAGAAAAGAAATCATTAAAATCGATTCACACATTCGAAACTTCTGAGGTAATAAACAAAAAAGAAATAAATAAGAATTGAGAACCGCCACCTTTTTTTTAGGTCGATTAAAAATAGCGTTCATTGACATAATAAATATATAATATTCTGTTCAAATAAAATAACTGGATCTAAACCATTCTCGAATCCCTTTGAACACACATAAAAAATTTCATCAACATCGGTCCAGCCGTTTAGGAGAAATTCAGTGACATACACATGTACACAAGAAATTTTAATATAATAAAGATATACCAGGAGTACTCCTGGCTAATCGGCCTCTCTTTCACATAGTCCACAAACGCTGTACAGCTGACTATAAGAAACCCTTCGATTCAGTCGACACTTGAGCGGTGTAGCAGTTCCTTCAGCGGTACAAAATTGACCATCGTTACATCGCAGTGCTCAAGTGTTTTTTTTTATTTCTTTTTGGGACTAATCCCACCACACATTCCCAACATTGGAACTCCTGTAAGCCAGGATCCGCAATGGTCTCCATAAATGACACCGAGGTTTGACCCTCAGGTAGTTCCGGGTAAGTCCGTGTGGTGACGGAGTAAGAATACAATTCACCACCCCTATCTTACCCGTGGGTGATCGTACGAGACGACTAAGAGATATAAAACGCATATAACATCTATGCGAGAGAAGGAAAACTCGAAATAAAACCCTATACCAACACGTCCGACCAGCGTGGTATAGTAGGTCAATTACCCTTCCATTATGGAGGAGGCCCGAGCCCAACAGTGGGACTATATGGGCTGAGATGAGATGATGAGTGCCGGGATATGATTTTAATTGTCTTGAGACCCGCAACAAATTTAATTAGAAAAGATTAAAGAAGAGGAGTTGGAAAGAGAGATTCCACTTCCCTCCTAGGCAAAGCAGGTGACAGGAAAACAAAATGACTAGTCAGTCAAAAAGTAAAAAGGTGTACAGCTACGATAGCGCAGCAGTACGGCACCACGGATACGGAAGAGCTTAACGGGGCCTATATGTGAGCGTTAAGATTGATTGCTACAGTAGGTATGGCAGAAACGCATGAACGCACGGAAATTTTCTCGAGTTGCTACAAGGTCCGTATAGTATACTACCCCACAGGTGACTTGTAAATTATTTAACATAAGGTTACTCTCGTTTCGCCAGAGATCGCACTCCCAGAGAATATAATGTGCTGATTGTTCATACTCGTGGTCAGATATGGAACATTGACATAGTGGTGAAGGTGCTCAAATGTTTTTAAAGGAACGCCACAATGTCAGTCCGTATGCTAGATGAGAGTACGAAACCGATCCAGTTGCATAAAAGCATGAGACACGGGGACCCGATGATCTGCTGAAAGTTTCTGGGCGTCACAGGATCGCACTTTTTTTTTTATTGCCAACGGTGGCAAACGAGCAAACAGTACACCTGATGGTAAGTGTTGCTGCCGCTCATGGACCTTTACAAGGCCGCTGCCTACCGCGAAAAAGTGAAACAAGTGTGAAAGCGTGCATTGAGGCTCGGTGATACCAAAGGCATCACCAAAACCCTCCACACGCAAACACCCTCACAAAGTTGGGCTTCTGGATCTCTCGCTCACCGAACGAAGCGCAGTAACAAATTGCTACTACTCAGACGTCGATTTTCTGCGAGAGTGTGGTACTACCCCGGACGGACCGGTCCGCGGCTGTAGATATATAATTGTCGACAGTGTGGTACTACCACTCTAACGTACGGCGTAACAGGCCTACGTCCAGCAGTGGACGGCGATGCTGAAATGATGATGATGATGAGAAGGAGACTCGAGCAGTGGGACGTATATAAGCCAAAATTAATCAGCACACCACATTCTCTGGGAGTGCGATCTCTGGCGTAACGAGCGCGACCATATGTTAAACAATTTGCAAGTGACCTCTGGAGTAGTATATTATACGGACCTTGTAGCAACTCGAGAAAATTTCCGTGCGTTCAAGCGTTTCTGCCATACCTACTATAGCAATCAATCTTAAGGCTCGCATATAGGCCCCGTTAGTTCTCCAATATTCCTGGTGCTGTGCGGCTGCACTTATCGTAACTACACGTCTTCTTATTTATTAACTAACTAGATAATTTTGGTTCATGTCTCCCGCCTTGCTTAGGAGGGAAGTGGAATCAAACTCTTCCAACTACGTCTGTTGAACTTTTTCTAATTAAATTTGTTGCGGGTCCCAAGACAACAAAAATCATATCCCGAGACTGCCTGAGACTCAAACCTCGGTGTGATCTATGGAGACCATCGTGGATCCTGGCTTATGAGTTACCATCACGGCAATGTGTGGTGAGATTAGTCCCAAAAAGAAAAGCTAAAATTAATAATGGCGGCTTTAGTTAGTATATTTGATTATATTACTGGTGTTTTAACTTACTGCCTCTCTAAATATCCAGTCTTTTGTCTCCACGTCGCAAATGATTTCGTTCTTCCTCTTCATCCAGTGCTGATGAGAACCCTTCTCCACCAGCTCTGACCACATTCGCGCGTGACGCATTCTATATACACAAAATATGAATATCAAAATAATATTTTATAAAATACTAGCAACCGCCCTCGCTTCGCTTCGGTTTCAGTCGCCTTACCCGCAGCGTAGTTCCCGTTCCCGTGGGGATACCGGAATAAAATATAGGCTATGTTACTGCCTGATATTATAGCTTTCCATTGGTGAAAGAATTTTTCAAATCGGTTCAATAGTTTAAACGTGAAAGCATAACAAACAAACAAACATCCTTTACTTTCGCATTTATAATATTAGTAAGGATGTATAAATAAAAATGAATCACAGAAATGTACCGATCGACTGCACCAAATTGGATATTCCTTTTCCTTTTTTTTTTTTTGTGTTTGTTATTCTCAGGAAAAGGTTTATACCTATAGAAGAAAACTCAAATAAACAAAAATCTTTTTTTTATATTAAAATTACAATTTCAATAATTTTGAAAATAATAACGTAATTAAAATACGGCAGTACGAAGTTCGCTGGGTCAGCTAGTAAAATATATTTATTACTAGCAACCCGCCCTCGCTTCGCTTCGGTTATAGGTTATAGTCGTTTTACCCGCGTAGTTCCCGTTCCCGTGGGAATACCGGGATAAAATATAGCCTAGTTTACGCCCTGATATTATAGCTTTCCATTGGTGAAAGAATTTTTTAAATCAGTCCAGCCGTTTTGAAGATTACCCGGAACAAACAGACAGACGGACAGACAGACGAACAAAAATTTTTTAATTACTATTTTAGGCATAGGTGTCGTGCAAATAACCGTGTGAGCATGAAAAAAGCCTATTATTTTGACATTACAAACAGACACACCAATTTTATTTATTGGTATAGATAATAAATGAGAAAGTAAGTTTGTTTGTTACGCTTTCTCGCTTAAACCACTGAACCGATTTCAAAATATTTTCACCAATGCAAAGCTATAATATTAGGGAGTAGCATAGGCTTTTATTTTATCCGAGTATTCCCACGGGAACAGAAACTACGCAGGTAAGGCGACTGAAACCGAAGCGAGGGCGGGTTGCTAGTTATAAATAAAAAGAAACGAAGTTCCTTTCTATTATTGACTACCAACATGCCTCACTTCGCTTGGGTTATAGCCTCTTTGTCCCCACATTTCAAATCTACAAAGTCTCCTCAGATATGGCCTCGGGTTTGTGTCTCGAACCGGTCAAAATTTTATAGACGTTTCTTTAGAGAAAAGCAGTTCAAGTTACTACTTATATAGACAGCTATCTGATAGTAAAATATTAATATCATCGGTCCAGCAGTTTTGGAGATTACCCAGAACATAGTAAGGTCAATTTCCCTTCCATTGTGGACGTGGCTCGAGCCCAGCAGGGGAACGTATATGAGCTGTGATAATGATGATGACAAAAAGACTATAATCTTCTTTTCTTCCAAGAAAAGTCGTATAACTATTAACGTATAAAACTCACTTATTAATTATTTCCGTAGTATGAAAGTCAGCTGGCAGATCACCAAGCCGATATGGACTTCCAGGTCCTGAAATAAATCAAATCATTTATTCTGCATAAGCCCCTTAAGAGCATTCAAGACATATTGTCAAATTTATCATTAACATCATCAGCTCATATACGTCCCACTGCTGGGCTCGAGCCTCCTCCACAATAGGAGGGACATTTATTTAACAACATTCAGTTTATTTAAACTCGTAAATGCATTATAACTTAATAGCTTATTAGTACTTTTTTTTGGGGGTTGGTTGCGATCGCTGCACTCCTGCACCACTCCGTCCGTGGGTGACAGAGGGGCGTAAACACGCACACCCGTAACCCACCCGCGACACGTCATCTTCGTCGTCGGGCCGACCACCGGAGCAGGGCGACTTGTCGTCAGTGGTCGGCCTGACGGAATACACCCTCACCCTTCCCATCAGTTTATTAGCACTAGAAAATATTGAAAGTATCATCAGATAGACAGGTAGAGACTTGACTTTTCACTCGAAACATAGAGTCAGATCAATGACACCACTACAGCCGTTGATAACTTTATAAAACCTAGCAAACGGAGAATCAGCACCTAAAACCGTTCTTCTGTGTGGTGCATAAAGCGATGTAATCGAGTTGCGAGGGATTCTTACGGAAGCACGAAAGTTGAAGGAAGAAGGTAAACGAGGACAATGCATTTTAAGTTTATCCAATTTTAGTAAACTAGCCACCCACCTTCGCTTCGTTTCGCTTTCAATCGCCTTACCCTCGTAGTTCCCGTTCCCATGAGAATACCAGGCTAAAATATAGCCTAAGTTATTCCTTATAAATACTAGCTGTAGTAAAATATTATCAAAATCTAGACGTTTTGAAGATTACCTCAAATAAGCAAACAGACGGTTAGACAGACAAAAAATTTTATAAACCGAGAAATTTTTTTTTTTTTTTTTTTGGTCCCAAGACAATTAAAAGCGTTTCCCGTAACTTCCTGAGGATCAAACGTCAGTATCTTATACGGAGACCATTGGACCTGGCTTACAGGAGTTAAAACGGGGGGAATGTGTGGTGGAATTAGTCCCACTAAAAAAATGTATACATATAGAAGATGATGGATACCAACCCCATTCCAATTGGTCAAGATAAAACACTTCCGGTGTGTTCTGACAGTTTTCAGCGGCTTTAGCATTTGGCTGCCACGGTTTCGTTTGCGCTGACGACTCTCTGCAATTAAATGAACGTATTTTTACAATTTTCGTGTGGTGACGGAGTAAGGCCTCATTTACGGAGACGCCGCGCATCGCGCGTCGCGATAGGCTGCGCGGCCCGCACTAAATTCAAATGTAGGGCGTTGGATGAGTGCGTTTACGGAGAAGCGATATTACACGCGTTTGTTTGAAATGGAGCGTGTTCTACGGCCGAGCCCGCGGATGGCATCGTCACGTCTCACGCGGTGTTTATCGCGGCGGCGCACGCAGCGGCGATTCTCGATGAAGCGATGCCTGTGGCGGAACCTTCTGCCAGTCTCATTTGCTAATCGCGCAACACAGACGTAGTTACCGTCGCAACGGAGTATGATATGATAGACTTTTTAGAAGAAAATTGTATTTTAAAAAGTGAGTTATTTAATATAAAGAGTGGCCCAGTGTTTATAATAGCGGAACATGAGAAGTTTGGGTCGGATTAACTGAGAAGCTCGCGTGCGCCGCAGCGATGCTCGCCGCGTGCTCCGCTACACGCTTGAGAATACGGCGCGGGCCCAGCGGCGGGCATCACCACTCTTTCCGCCTCGCGTCTCTATAAACAACATCGCATATTGCTATAAGTCTGTGTTTACGCGTGCGATGATACGTGCCGCTTCACGCGCCGCGGCTACGTAAACAATAAAAACGTCCGACGCGCCGCGAGACGCCACGCCACACGCCATGCCACACGCGACGCGCAACGCCCCGCGTCTCCGTAAATGAGGCCTAAGAATACAATTCCGCTCGCTATCCCATGGGTGTCGTAAAAGACGACTAAGGGATTAAATACGCGTATAACATCGATGCAACAGAAGGAAAACTCGAAATGAAATCCAATGCCAACATGTTCAGGGTTGTAGGTCAATTTACCTTCCACAATGAAAGGCACAGATGGCGTAATGGTTAAGATACCGACTTACCATGCCAATGTCGTGGGTTCGAAAGCCACGCAGAACCACACTGTGTGCTCCACAAATTGTTGTTCTGTGTCTGTATGTAATTTGTGTCCGTTAATTATATGTTTGTAAACTTCCACGCAACTAGGGACACGATATCGAAACGAAAGTATCGATACTGTACTCAAGAGTAGTATCGAAGAAAAACGGGGAGTGCTCCGAGGAACTGTTTGACTTGGTACCACCGTCACCATTCTACCAACGTACCACTCGACATCGTAGCAGGGTTCATCCATTTCACCTGGAAACGTTATGGTCTTCAACTGTACGTTTCCAGCGATCATTTCTCCCACGTACGTGCAAGCTCTGGAATGAACTACCTGCTGCTGTATTTCCCGAGCGCTATGACATGTCCTTCTTTAAACGAGGTTTAAGAAGAGTATTTCCTTCACGGTAGGCAGCGGACTGGCTGTGCCCCTGGTATTGCAAAGGTCCATGTGCAGCAGTTTCACTTACCATCAGGTGTGCTGCTTGCTCGTTTGCCACCGTTGGCAATAAAAAAAAAAGTATTGTACTCAATAAAGAATCGAAACAAAAGTATCGATACTCCAAAGTATCGAGTACTGAGTACTTTTCCTAGAATCTAGGTCGTGATGTGCTTTTTTTTTAGGAAGTTGTCCGTCTGTGTTCGGGTTAAAAGATGTCGAGCAATTTTTTAGAAGGTTCATTACGCTTTAACTAGATGGCGTTACCATAAGCATGGGCCGTAAGGTGAAGTTTAACATGGATACTTTCTACAATTTGTTCGATACGATACCTGCCTAAAAGTACTCATTGAGTAAAAGTATCGAATAGAAAGTATCGAGTACAAAAGTATCGGTATCGAAAGACAAGTACTCGAAACCTAAAAGTATCGATACTTTTTTCGTGTCCCTACTCGCAACACAAGAATTATTTCCCTAGTGCAGGCTATTGTTTTGTTTTATAAGAAAAAAAATAAAAAAGAAGAATAGAGAAGGCCCGAGCCCAACAGTGGGACTTATATGAGCTGAAATGATGATGACGAAAGTCGCCGGCATTACAAGGCTTAGTTCTCTAAAATGTTTTAAAAGATTTCACGTGTAATTGGACAGTTTATTCTGAAAACCACAACTTACTTAGCGGTGTCCTAATAACGTATTTAATTACTTACCTATAGATACATTGAGTACCCTTATTTCTTGGTTTCGAAGGTACCTGCATCACGGTTGGAGTTGGTGGATGAAAGTCGGGACTTGTAGACTTTAAAGGCAGCACTTTCTTTGGACTGCAAACATTTTTGATCAAGAGTAACTTATAAAGATTTCTGATGTTTACGCGAGTATTACACATCTATACCAATAAATAAAATTGGAGTGTCTGTTTGTAATGTCAAAATAATAGACTTTTTTCATGCTCACACGATTATTTGCACTATACATATGCCTAAAATACAGATTAAAAAATTTTTGTCTGTCTGTCTGTTCCGGGTAATCTTCAAAACGGCTGGATCGATTTCAAAAATTCTTTCACCAGTGGAAAGCTATAATATCAGCGCGTAAATTAAGCTATATTATATCCTGGTATTCCCACGGGAAAGGGAACTACGCGGGTAAAACGATTAAAACCGAAGCGAAGCGAGGGCGGGTTGCTAGATTTAAATAAATGTTTCGAACGTTCGTTCGTTCGTTAAAAATTCATGTTTCGAACGTTCGAAGTACCGACACTATCCTTCTATACGTTATTATTCTAAGGAAAGTACATAGAAAATTGACATCGAGATGATTTAATGATTTCTGATGTTTACGCGAGTATTATACATTTTAAATATTGTAAAACGCTACCAATACATGAAAAAGTTAAATATAGCCTCCTAAAAGAACAGTTTTTTAACACTCAAGTGCAACATAAAATGAATCACTCTTTATATACGCGTCGAGTCGCACAGAACAAATTTGTTACTACTACAGCCAGTAATTATTACGGCGAACGGACGAGCGCATATCTAAATATCTAATACCACGACTGCTAAATTCTTTACCTACCCCCATACGCAGTATTATTAATTTAAAAAACGTTAAATATGTTCTAAAGAAACACTTCTTTTATCGAACTTATAGTCGGCAAATATTATTCTTCTTACTGTTTACTTTTTCTCTTTTCTTTTCTGTCTTATACTAATACTGCATATATTTGTAAATGTATATATATATATGTATATTTATGTGTTTGCGTGTGTGTGTATGTTGATTCAATTGTGTGTAGGCATTTATACCGTGAATGGATTGTAAAGTGTCACACACAAACCCAAGAGGTTTAAGTGGCACTATATTTTAATTCTGTACAAGTTTTTTGCTTTTTGGTAATAAATAAAAAAAAAAAAAAACAGTACTTTACGGATTTTATCGCGTTTGTATTTGATTTTTGATTACCCGACGAACACTTTACAGCGTTCATGGTTACGGGTGGACTAAGATGTCTCACGTCCAACAAGTCATCGTTACTGCAGAAAATTTATAATTATCTACCCGATACAGAAATTGGTTATTAAATATTGACCCACATTTTGATACAAAATTTATTGCCAGTGTAAGAAGAAAATGATTCTATATGAAAAAATTATATTGTTTATGGTTAGTAATAATTAAACATTAAAATTAATAGTAATTATATTTAAAAATCTAACTAATAATCTAGTATACTACCACCGGATCGGAACACGGTCACACTGAGAAAGATCCGGCAAGAAAACTCAGGTGACATGATGCTAAATTAATGTTAACTTTGAAGGCGGCTTACTTTATGTTACTAAAAGGTTTTAATTTATAAAATTATCTTTAGTTATTATTATTGTGGGTCAAATCTATACAATATGAGCTCACAGTGTCTTGCAGTCTTGTGGTGGTCCTTTTGGATTTGTTTTATTTGATCAACTGTACATTGAAAAAAAAACGCTAAAAACCGAGTCAGGGGGGTGTTAGAAGTGAAATAGAACACATCCAGATTGTTTTCAATTTTTTTGTTTCTCTGTCTGTTTGTCTGTTTATCTGTTTGTCTGTTTATCTGTTTGTACGGGCTAATCTCGGAAGTTATTGGACCGATTTAAATGAAATTTTGCATGGTGGTACCTTACATCACCGGTCAACATTTAGGATATTTTAAACCCGGAAAATTAAAGAGTTCCCGTGGGATATGTAAAAAACTATAGTAACTTACATAGCTCAGTACACAACCTACTTAATTGGAAATCGCTATAAAAAGATTAATTATAAATGGAACCTATTCTGAAAATCCACCCCTCAGAGCATATATTCTTTTTTAAGGGTGTAAAATAGGGAAGGAATTGCTTTGATATTATTCATTCTCATACACAAGTAATAAATTCATACAATCTCAATGATTAATTAACTGCACTGATAGCATAGTGGTTAAGATAGCAACTTACCATGTCAGTGTCACGGGTTCAATTTTAACGCCGGATAATTATTTGTGTGATCAACAAATTGTTGCTGGGTAGAGTAGACTAGATAGTAGTAAACTGAGTCTAATTTGTGTCTGTCTCTTATATTTTTGTGAGGTTCCTTAGTAGAGGGTGTAGCGGGCGAAATTCATAGTTTGTAGAATAACCAATAAAAATCGGCCAAGTGCGAGTCGGACTCGTGCACGAAGGGTTCCGTACCATTAACTAGGCAAACAACAGTGGGTACACAAATTTCATATTGTAACCTTCACCTGTTACCGTTTACTGATATCAAGCAAAAATAGGCAAAAAGTGGCGCGATCGCGTTTGTTGTTATAGCGGTAACAGAAATACATAATTTGTAAAAAAATCAACTGTCTAGCTATCGTGGTTCCTGAGATACAGCCAGGTGATAGATATACGGACGGATAGACAGCGAAGTCTTAGTAATAAGGTCCCGTTTTCATCCCTTGGGTACAAAACCCTAAAAAAGAGGGCTGTGCAGGGTCACTCAAATACCCTTTTCTGACCCCAGGCAGCAAATTATGTTATAGTGGTATCACCCGTGCGCAGTCAATGTTGACAAACGAGCAAACAGCACACCTAATGGTAAGTGATACTGTGCATGAACTTTTGCCAGGTCGCTGCCCATCGTGAAGAAAGTGAAGGAAGTGTAAATGCGTGCAATGAGGTTTGGTAATATTAAAGGTAAGGTATCACCAAAACGCACCACATGCAAACACGGTCAGAAAGTTTGGGTTCCGGCTCTCTCGCTCTGGACGGACCGGCTCGCGACGCTAGATGGACGATAGTACGACGTAAAGATAGTAAAACGCAAGTAGGCACTTGGGCTAGCCCCCCACCCGACACGACAGCTTGGAAGTTTTCTTCCTGACTCGCTCCGCCGAGTTCTTACGCGAGCTAATTACCAAGCAGAAGATGACGACCTCATATGGTCTATGGTCTAAGTAATGGTCGATAGATTTGGCAGTGATGCTTGCGATGAATTCACGACGCTGATCTACTCCGGCTACACAGATCTTTTCTTTTTTCATTGCAAACGGTGGCAAACGAACAAAGAGTACAGATGATGATAAGTGTTGCTGCCGCTCATGAACCTTTACAATACCAGGTGCACAGCTAGACCGCTGCCAACCAAGAAGAAAAAAAAAGGTATTGTGAATATTTTTTTATTGCAAACGATGGCAAACGAGCAAACAGTACACCTGATGGTAAGTGTTGCTGCCGCTTATGGACATTTGCCTCGCCGCTGCCTGCAGTGAAGAAAGATAAGGCAGTGTGAATGCATGCCACACGCAAACGCCCTCAAAAAGTTGGGCTTTTTTTTGGGCTTGAAAGTTGGTCTGCCGCCTCTTTCACTCGCTGAACGAAGCGCTGTAACAAATTACTACTACTCGGACGTAGATTTTTTGCGAGAGTATGGCAATACCCCAGACGGCCCTACCTGCGGCTGTAGACACACAACTGTCAACAGTGTGGTCCTACCACTATTTAATAAAAAAAAAATCTCAAAAGTATGTCTGCTGTATCTTAACTGGAACCACAATTGTGGGAGGGCTCCGTGTATTTCCACATATAAGTCTCACGCGAGGGTTATATTTTATCTGACCCTCGATTGAGTGCAACCGAATTAACAGTGATTGCTGTGCTGATTGGTGTATAGTTACAAAGTCTATGAAACAGCAAATAATTCGTTTTATATAGAGCTACTCATTGAATCATCATCTTGATACTAATTATGGCCAAATGTATCGCTTATTTAAATTAAGCTCAGCCCGAAGCGAGTCCAATCTCAGCTAATAAATCATACTGTCACCCGCACGAACTACCTCAGTTGGGAGCAGAACAAAATAGGCGTTAGCTCAAAGTCCTCTGCGCGCTTCACGCAGAGACCACTTCGCCACTTCAAATAAACAGGAATCAGCCGCTTAAGTATAGAAGCAACCCCTGATAATAGCACCTCCCTTATACACTAGATTGGCAAACTATTAAATGACTTGACGACATCTAAATACACCGCCAACAGCACCTCCACCAGTGAGCGCCTTAATGACAACGAGCCACAAACATAGAAAGGCTGCAATCGTCTGCCAGAAAGAGTTGGTCTGATCGAGACAACCTTGCTAACGTGCTGGCTGATGCGGGCAATCAAGATTCTCTACACTAGCTTGCCATCCAGAGCAACACGGTGGGCGTGTAGAACCCTGAACACACTACATAGTTATCTGTGATTGCCCCTGCGACATATGATTTCTACGCGGACGAAGTCGCGGGCAAAAGCTAGTAAAAAATAAACTCATCTTCTGTACTGTATAGGCAAAAGTTACATGACACATATAGGGCCTATTTTTGTCCTGATTTTTAACAAGTAAATTAAAGTAAACTTAATATGCTTCGTAAATATTCAAATTTGTATTTAAATCATACTTTATCTCTTTTACTTTAATAAATTCCTCTCAAATTTAGCAAAAACATGTCAGCGTCTCGTTGCCAACTTTTCGTGGGCATTTTGTACAAGTCGATACCGCGAAAAAGATAGGAAGCATGTTATTTCTCTGTAATGTTTAAATACATACTGTCATAGATAACGAGCAGTGCAAGAAATACCTAGCCCTATTACCTGCCTTTCTACAACAGTAGCGCCCAAAGACTGGTATTTATAGGGCGCAATAATCAAGAATATTAAATTGTTCTAATTTCTAAAGAAAAAACTAATATTTTAGATATCTAATCACATTTTTATATATATATATATATATATATATATATATATATATATATATATATATATGTGCCTAAATAATCAGAATATATTAAGCATAACCCATGCGCAAAAAATATTGTTGACCAGTGTTATTTATATTATTTAAAAGTATTGTTCAACTACTAGAGCAGCTGTTACCCAACTATAAAATAAAGTATCAAACTTACACAGCGATATATTTGTAGCGATCTTTTCCACCAAGGTCAGGTGGTGGTATATTCCTTGATGCCTGATGTCGTTTCAAATAGCCGTAGTATGATGGATCTATGTGCTCCGGTAGACGGCAATTTGGATGGTATACTGTGGATAAAGTACCTCTTCAAGTAATCAGGGAACGTTGTGGTATGAATGTTGATGTAGTGACAAGGATTGAGAAAGTTATGTTAAGTTGGTTTGGACATGTAGAGAGAATAAATGAAAGGAGATTAACAAGAAGAATTTATAAGGCGAATTTGAGCGGAAGTGTTGGAAGGGGACGTCCTTAAGAAAGGCCAGGTTAGAAGTACCCTAAACCGAAGAATATGCATGAAGAGATTAATGAATGTAGAGGAAGCGAAAGTAGTATGTCAAGATCGTAGCAAGTGGAGGGAAGTGGTCTCTGCCTACCCCTAATGGGAAAAAAGCGTGAATATATGTATGTACCTCTTCATTTTCACATGCAAACAAGCACACAACTCTCGCGCACACAAAAATGAAAAAGCGAACTCATCATATAAAAGCACATCCTTCATAGATTTTATCGCGTTTGTATTTGATTTTTGATTACCCGACGTTTCGAACACATTACAGCGTTCATGATCACGGGTGGACTAAGATGTCTCACGTCCAACAAGTCATCATTACTGCAGAAAATTTATAATTATCTACCCGATACAGAAATTAATTATTAAATATTGACCCACATTTTGATACAAAATTTATTGCCATTGTCTATCTGTCTGTCTGTTTGTTCCGGGTAATCTTCAAAACGGCTGGACCAATTTCAAAAATTCTTTCACCGATGGAAAGCTATAATATCAGGGAGTAAACTAGGCTATATTTTATCCCGGTATTCCCACGGGAACGGGCACTACGGGATAAAGCGACTAAAACCGAAGCGAAGCGAGGGTGGGTTGCTAGTATTATATAAAATTTCTATTCGTGTGGTGTAGGAGTAAGAATACAACTCACAGTTCCCTATCCTATCCCTGAGCGTCATAGAAGACGACAAACGGATATAATATGTATATTACATCTGTGCAAGAGAAGGAAGGTATAATATTAGTAAGAGTAGTAAGTAGTAGTAAGAGAGGCTTGAGCCCAGTAGAGGGGCCCAGACCGAGGCGTACACAGCCCGCGAGGCCAGCGCTCACCCAATAGTCCGGGTAAAGTTGTCATAGCCATCTAAGGCTAACAACTAAGACTCACAAAAAAAAAAATGGGTGCGTGTACTTATGTACGCGCGTGAGAAGTTATACTTCTTTGGCATCATTAAAATATATATATATATATATATATATATATATATATATATAATTATTAAAAACCAAATTTAGAGAATAATCTAAATGAAAAAAAAAATAATAAAAAAAAAATAAAAAAAAGAAAAAAGAAATAAAAAAAAATAAAAAAGAAGAAAAAAAATAAAAAAATATATAAATAAAATAAAAAAAATACTAAAAAAATTAAAAAGCAAAAAAAAAAAAACAGTGATCAGAGGTGACGAGCGTACCAACATGAGCGACTAATATCGAGGTTCAATTTCTATTTTGTTGGTAGCTTTTTTTTCGAGACTTAATGAGCGGTTAAGCAGACAACTTCATACTGTTAATTTTGTGTCACATAATTAAAATTTCACTCTCATCATTTTTTCATAACGCGCCTAAAGAAGTATAACTTCAAAAATAAAAAACAGTAGTGGGATGTGCTGACCCAACAGACGTTGTTCTGTTCAAATAAAATAAAGCGCCACCTACCGGGTCCAATTGTGAATCAAAACCATTCTCGAATCCCCTTGAATACACAAAAAATTTCGTCAACACCGGTCCAGCCGTTTAGGAGGAGTTCAGTGACATACACACGGATACATGAAATTTATATAAAAAGATATAGACTAACCGCGCGAGGGCGATCGACGTTGGAAAGGGAGGGTACCCCACAGCGTAACCCGCCGGGTCGGCCCAATGGCGAAGGAGAGGAGATACCGTAGGTTATGGAGCTGCGCGCCGCCCTTTCCTTACCCCGGATGGAGCGGACGGCGTGTGCGATGTCCACAGCCCAACCCAAAATAAAGGCTATCTAGTAATTGAACACAAATATATTTACCAACACGAACTCGAGGCCATTTTTGCATTTCCGAGAACATACTTGAATATAATGGTTGCAATGCCTGCAATTAAAAGAATAGATTAAAATTAAAAATGCTGAACAAATGTGAGTCGGACTATTTTTATTTCTCGGGCACACTGTTCTTTTCGGCCGGGGTTTATTCCTTGACGTCTGTGATCAGCCTGGCGGGAAAGTCGGACTCCTAACGAAAACTTTGTATCCTCGTCAAAACTTTTACTAGGTACATCGTCAAAGCTCGAGAAATATTGCCTCTAACAAAGAGACCCTCAAACGTGTGGGTCGGGGATTTCCATGATTTTTGGTGGGATGATAGAGGGGATAGGGCCGGAGGGTATCACAACTACCATATATTAGGGTCAACTGGGCCCTCATTAAAAAGGTATTAAGGGTCAAAGTTGGATGGGTAATTTATGTACTAGAGAAATTCGCAGTCGGACTGTCAACTGGCGGTATCGTCGTGGTAAAGTGCTCGCCTGCGGCATCTATGGTCTTGGGTGCGAGACCCGACAACTTATTTTTTTTAAAGTATCACAATATTGCGTAATTTTTTTTTTTCATAATTTTACGCAGAATTATAAATTATTTTGCTTTTTTTTACGATTTCCTCCCTTTCTCGCTCTCTCCCATGTTGATACATGGGAGAGAGTACTCTTCAATATGAGAATTGAGGCGTTAGGGAACGAAAATAAATAATTATAAAATTGTGAAAATCTTTATCATATTTATCGTAGAAATGTACATTTTTCATACGTTCTTATCATCCTTACAAATTTTTGGATGGAATTCCTCGTAAAAGCACACAAAACACAGACATTGTCTGCTTCGGCTACATTTTATCAACATTTTGTTTCCACATTCGCGTGTGACTGTAGATGATCACCGGGAAACGTACATTGTGACGTCCATGAACCTTTGACAGACCCTTTTCGGTTCCTAACGGTCAACGATCGCTGCGGGAGTTCCCTCCGAGAAAGAGCGGAAAAAGACTAGATCGTAAAAAAAAGGAAAATAATTTATAATTCAGCGTAAAATTATGAAAAAAAAAACTAATTTTACACAATATTGTGTTAATTTAAAAAAAAAACAAGTTGTCGGGTTCCGAACCCGAGACCATAGACTCCGCAGGCGAGCACATTACCACGAGGCTACCGCTAGCTTGCGATTTGAGTGCGAATTTCTCTAGTACATACGAGTAAATTACCCATCCAACTTTGACCCTTAAAATCTTTTTAACGAGGGCCCAGTTGACCCTAATGTCTGGTAGTTATGATACCCTCGGGCCCCCTCTACCACCCCACCAAAAATCATGGAAATCCCCGACCCACACGTCTGAGGGCCTCCTTGTAAGTATTATTTTGTTACTGCGATACGTTCCGTAAGAGAGAAAGATGGAGGTACAAACCTTATATTATGGCAGCGGCTGGCGACTTTGCCAATGATATTCAGAAGGCCCTTTTTGGACAGAATGTGGTCATAACACAGGTTTCTTCCGTCCGGGCCGAGGAAAGTTCGAACTTTCGAACCCATCTCCCTCCCCATTGCTATTTAACTCTCACTGATACCGAATGAAGTTGGCGACCGGCGCAGTGGGTGACCTTTTCAGGTACCATCTCCCAAGGATGCCCCTGTAGCAATCAACAGTGTGCGGTCAGGTTCGCTGCGGGTAACAAACTGCGATCTAATCACCCGCAGCCTCTACTAGGATGGATTTAGAGACAGGTATTCCGTCTACGCCACCCGCGGTGCCGGGGGTGGATCATATCAGCGTCACCCATCTGGATTCGGAACTACTCCGGTTCTGCCTTCCGCACGATTACTGCCTCGTAAAAGGTGGCGACCGCGTCCCAGTTTCTATTGCTGTCGTGCATGGTCTTAGCGATGCAGCAGTGTCATGTTGGTACCGACGTTTACGACATCAGAGTAGCAGTTACCTATTACCAACTGAGTGGTTTGCTGGTCTACCATCAAAGTCAAACTTAAAATACAAGTTTGGGTAAAAATAATAAAGAAAACTCTATACCAACCTGTCTGACCAGCATGGTATAGTAAGGTCAAATTCCCTCCTATTATAGAGGTTTGAAACCAACAGTGGAACGTAAATCAGCTGAAATGACGATGATGAATGGGTTACCCTCCGTGTATCACCTGATTCAACTATCATAATTAGGAATATTAAAAGTTTAGAAGATTATTTTTATAAGGCCTTACTCACTATTTGTGCTGAAGCCATGGCTGATCTGAACGCTGTGCGCGCGTAATCTCTCGCTCCGGAGACAATGAATGCCGAATCTGTGAATTAATATAACTAATTTAAGTCTAGAATGTTCCCTCATTCGAGAGTGATGGTCAGCCTTAATAGCGATATAGATTGTGGTAGAAGCATACTGTCATACTGTTGACAGTTGTCTATCTACTGCCGCAGGCCCATGCGTCCGGAGTAGTACCACACACAACAGAAAATCGACGTCTGAGTAGTAGTAATTTGTTTTTTTTTTTATTTTATTGCAAACGGTGGCAAACGAGCAAACAGTACACCTGATGGTAAGTGTTGCTACCGCTCATGGACCTTTACAATGCCGCTGCCTACCGTGAAGAAAGTGAAAGGAGTGTGAATGCGTGCATTGAAGCTCGGTGATACCAAGTACACCATCAAAACCCTCCACAAGCAAACAACCTCAGAAAGTTAGGCTTCCGGCTTTCTCGTTCACCGAACGAAGCGCAGTAACAAATCGCTACTACTCAGACATCGATTTTCTGCGAGAGTGTGGTACTGCCCCAGACAGACCGCCCCGCGGCTGTAGACAGATAACTGTCGACAGTGTGGTCCTACCACTCTTATTATTACGTTTCGTGAGTGGGAGAGACGAAAGCATAACTTTCTAAAGGTTTTTGACTGTGGTGGATTTGGTGGTGATTTAGTATCACCGTACCACATTGCACCCATTCAGACTCCCTTCACTTTCTTCACAGTAAGCAGCGGCCTCACAAAGGTTCATGAGCGGCGGCTATCACTTACCATCACGTGTACTGTTTGTTCGTTTGCCACAGTTTGCAATAAAAGAAGTTATGTTTCAGCAGTTTATAGGGTTGCATACCATCCTTTCTACCAGGCTTGGTAGTTTAGGAGGCGTCTAATGGAACTATAGACTCTAGACCCCAAAAAAGGACTGTCCTGTCATGCCAGTTTCTTTTCATAATCATTCAACGTATTCAAGTCCCACGGTTAGATTCAAGCCTGCTCGATAAGAGGAATATTTATCCACTATACTACGCTGGTCAGATATATGTACAATTATAATTATACACCAATCATTCTATGTTTTATAAACTTATAATTATGACCTCTGCTAGCAGCGCCCTGCGGTTTTACCCGCATCGTTCACCTTTTCGTGGATATATAGGGTTAAATTATAGCCTATGTGTTATTCTGATATGTAAGCTGTCGTCATCATCATCTCAGCCCATATACGTCCCACTGTTGGGCTCGGGCCTCCTCCATAATGGAAGGGTAATTGACCTACTATACCACGCTGGTCAAACGTGTTGGTATAGGGTTTTATTTCGAGTTTTCCTTCTCTTGCATAGATGTTATATGCGTTTTAAATCCCTTAGTCGTCTCGTACGATCATCCACGGGTAAGATAGGGGGTGGTGAATTACAATTCACCATCCCCTGGTTCTTACTCCGTCACCACATGGACTAAGCTGTAAGCTATATTATTGTGAAATTTCATCAAAATCCATTCAGTAGTTTTGCGTGAAAGAACAGCAAACATATTCACATACTTTCGCGTTTATAATATTAGTAGGATTTAATCTACAAACTACGAATACCGTTTCAAATATTAACAAAAAAAATTCACCGTCAACAGCGTCTCAGCCCCTATACGTTCGGGTTCGGGCCCCCTCTGGGCCTCCCCTCGGGGCTCCCTCTGGGGAAATTGACATACCATACCGCGCTTTTCAGGCGTATTAGTATAGGGCTTAGAATAATAACGTATAGAAGGATAGTGTCAGTACTTCGAGCGATCAAAAATATGAAGACAAAAATACTACATGCGCGGAGGCGATTACACACGTACACACGCACACCACTATACAAATTATGAAATAAAATTTTGTTTTTATTAACATACTAGCAATCCGCCCTCGCTTCGCTTCGGTTATAGGTTATAGTCGTTTTACCCGCGTAGTTCCCGTTCCCGTGGGAATACCGGGATAAAATATAGCCTAGTTTACGCCATGATATTATAGCTTTCCATTGGTGAAAGAATTTTTGAAATCGGCCCAGCCGTTTTGAAGATTACCCGGAACAAACAGACAGACAGACAAAAATTTTTTAATTGCTATTTTAGGCATAGGTATCGTGCAAATAACCGTGTGAGCATGAAAAAAACCTATTATTTTGACATTACAAACAGACACTCCAATTTTATTTATTGGTATAGAAAATCATCGAAATACTTTTAAAAGTAATGTTAAGATCCTTTTTATATTTTTCAAATGTGTTGTGACAATATTTGAATGCACAAACCGTCATAATTACCGATTTATTTTTTAAGAGTTGCCTACGAACGTGCAGTACAGTGACCTTGTACATTACGGAACGGTTCGGCGTAAGCTCCATTAGGCTCCAATTTAAATGCTTCATTTTTTGTGCGCGGACTAACCTTCTATACGTTATTATTCTAAGGTATTTTATGGGTGGGCTATGGTAAGCGCACACGCTGTCCATTCCGTCCGGGGCGACGAAAGGACGGCACGCGGACCCATAACCCACCCGTATGCACGTCGCCTTCTTCATTGGACCGACCAGTGCCGAGTTACTTGTCCTCAAAATCGGCCCGATTATTCTGAGGTATAGGGTTTCATTTCGAGCTTTCGGTTATCTACATATTAATCCCTTAATCGCCTTTTCCGCCCACGGGTAAGAGAGGGAGTGGTGAATTGTATTCTTACTCTGTCACCACACGGAGAATAAAATAAAATACTTACCATATAAATAATCATGCACACGCATTTTTGATACATAATTCTTTGATGGCGAAGCGTACATAGTTTCCGCACTCATTTTAAACAAACACAAGAAAAATAGATATTAAACGATTTTATTGTTTAGTATGAGATATATTGACATAATATTGATAATAGTAACCATAGCAACGGTTGATTATTAGTTTTTTTTTTATAAGTTTTAGCGGGAATGCGAAAATATCATGTCGTGCTTTTCAATTTTCTTCTTGTTTAATGGCAATAAGCTAATAATATGAGCTATTGATGCCAGTGTCGAGTTATTATATTGATTATTCACGTCTTTAGTCTTAGTATTTTAATTAGTGAGACAGATTTGGTTGTCAGCACCAAATCAATGATAACGATCATTGATTTGGTGCTGACAACCAAATCTGATTCTGAATCTGCGCTCCTCGCGCAGGCGATCCGCCGCCTCCTTCTGCGAGATCACTGTCTCGCAGAAGGCTGCGACCGCGTCCCAATTCCCGACGCTGTCGACCATCGCCCTAGCGATGGCCGGCAGCGTCAGGTCGGCACCGATGATTGCAACGAGTTCACGGCGCTGCGTGGCCCAAGCGGCGCAGGCCTCGAGCGTATGCTGCGCCGTGTCCTCGTCGCAATCGCAGTGGTGGCAGGACGGTGTACTCTCCCTCCTTACGACCTTGTGCAGGTATTTGGCGAAGCTCCCATGCCCCGTCAACACCTGCACTAGTCGGAAGGAGAGCACCCCGTGCCGCCTTTCCAACCACTGCATCAGCACGGGCCGGAAGGCCTCCACGATTCGCACCCCGAACCGAGGCCTCTCCAGCCGGACTGCCCAACGGGCAATGACGTCTCGGCGAGCGTCGACGCGCCAGGCGGTGAGCTCCCTCAAGGAAACAACACCGCCCTCCCCGCGCACCCTCAACACCCGCCGATACAACTCGGCGAGCATTTCCGCCTCCAGGTCCCACGGGGGAGTCCCGGCCAATAGGCACGCTGACTCCGTCGCCACCGTGCGGTATCCGCGGATGGCCCTGACCGCCATGACCCTCTGTGGTCGCCACAGAAGGGCCCTAAGTCGGACGGTCAAGGACCCCGCCCACACCGGTGCGCCGTACAGGGCCATCGACCGGATGACCCCCGCGTACAGCCGTCGGCACGTAGCGCTCGGTCCGCCCACGTTCAGCATAAGCCACGATAGGGCGGACGCCGCGCCGACGAGCCGTGGAGCGAGCCTGCGGAAATGCTCCCGGAACCACCATTGCCCGTCGAGCACCAGGCCCAAGTACCTCATATGGGCCTGGATGCTGATGTCAACCGAGTGGACGGTGATCGAGACGCCGATGGGAGGGCTCATACGGCGCCCATGGAACAAGAGGGCCTCCGTCTTGTCCAGGGCGACCCTCAACCCCAGCGCCTCGATCCGCCTAACGACCTCTTCGGTCCCATAGGTCGCCAGGCTTACCGCCTCTTCTAGCGTCCCACCGCGGGCTGTGACGAGCGTGTCGTCGGCGTAACAAATCACGCCCAGCCCGGGCGGGAGGCTCCCCCGCAACGCCCAGTCGTAGCCGATGTTCCACAGGGTGGGTCCGAGGACCGACCCCTGTGGGACACCGCACGTCATGGGCGTTCGCACAACGTCCCCTGCTCGGTCGGTGCAGAGGACGCTGCGCCCCACCAAATAGTCTGCCACTAGCCGCCTCAGGTAAGCTGGCACTCCGTGATACCGGAGCGCCTCCCTGATGCAGCTGAATGGCAGACTATTGAATGCGTTGGCGATGTCTAGGGACACCGCCAACAGCACTCCCCCACCGGTGACGGCCTCAGTCGCCACGGCCCTCAGGCGCAACAGAGCCGCGATCGTCGAACGACCCCTCCTAAACCCAAACTGGGCGTCCGACAGATCGGGCCCCGTGCCGACGAGGTGCCGCTCGATGCGGGCAGCTACCACCCTCTCCAGTAGCTTGCCCGTGTCATCGAGCAGCACGATAGGTCTGTAGGCCGAAGGCGACCCCGGAGACCGTCCCGGCTTCGGCAGGAGCACCAGCTTCCCTCCTTCCAGCACCCAGGGAACCGTCCGGACGCTAAACACGCGTCGAACAGCTCCCTGAGGCGGGGACCCAGGTGGTCGAGGACCAGGCCTAGCACACGGTTAGGAACACCGTCGGGCCCGGGGGCGGTGGACTTTGCGCACATGCGCGCCACCGCCACTCCCATCTCGGGTTCCGTGATGGGCAGAACATTGTCGTTGTCGGCCTCCCGGTCAGTGTCTGGCGGAGCCATGACCGGGGGCGTGTGTTCCCCCCGCCGCGGGAACAGGTCCTCGACGACCCGGGTGAGAAGGCTGGGCTGGAGGCTCTCTGTGAGGGGAGGGCCCCGCGCGCGGAGCTTATTCAGCACCGCGCGATAGGGGCGTCCCCAGGGGTCACGGTCGAGACCGTCCAGCATCTCCTGTCGACTGACGTCCTTGGCGGAGCGGACGGCCAGCCTGAAGGCTGACCGCGCATTGCGGTAGCCCTCATACAGCAAGGCCTCCCGCTCCGCGTCGCGTTGGTGCCGCCGGCTGCGGGTGTAGGCCCTCCGGGCGCGAATGCACGCGGCCCGGAGATCCGCCAGCTCCTGGGACCACCAGTGGACTGCCCTCGGGGGCAGACGCCGTACCCGGGGCATGGCCGCATCGCAGATCTGCGTCAACGCATTGCGGATGCGGCCAGCCTCGGCGTCCACCCCGTCAGTGCTAAAAACAAAAAGATACCTTACTTTGAACCTTTGACTGTTAATAGTGTCCCACTAACGAAGCTTAACACCGAAAAATACCTTGGTCTTGTTTTGGATAGCCGTTTAAATTGGAAAATGCATATCGAAAAAGTTTATAAAAAAATATCAAATCTAATGTCTATTCTTCGCGGTAATATACGCTGTTTTTCAAAATCTGTTCGTTATATAATATACAATTCTTTAGTAAAGCCACATCTAGATTATCTAATAGAGTTATGGGGTTGCGCTGCTAAAAGTAACATAAAGCCTTTGCAAATTGCTCAGAACAAAATAATAAAATTATTATTCAATTTTCATTATCTAACTCCAACGGCAACAGTTTATAAAGAAACTCAATTAATGTCCTTGTTACAAATATACAAATACAATACGTGTTTACTCGTGCGAAAAATACTTCATAAAAATATTCACACAAAAATAACTTTTTTACAAAAATCACATTGTCGAAAACGTTCTATGAGATATAGTAATGACATACAGTTATTATCCCCACGAACAAACTATGGTAAGAAAAATATATTATACGAAGGAGCTCAGTTATATAATAAACTACCAAAAGAAATCAAAAATACTAAAACATTTTTGTCCTTTAAAAATAAATTAAAGCGCCATATTTTAAGCGACTTTTCACAATTTTAATTTTTATGAAGCGACTGAAATGTCTATCAAACGCAACTTGCATAAGAATAGTAAACCATATGTAATAAGGTATTTGAACAGTTTTATATTAGATTTCTTCGTCGCATGTTATTATGTAGGTACCCACTTATATTTACCCACTCTTTAAATTTGCTTAGTACATCAAGTTTAATTTGTTATTAACTCCGTGCACTTCCTAGTATTAAGTTTATTTTGTATTTCTCTTGTAAGTGAATTGTATTCTTTTAGAGAAATAAATATCTAAAACCGTAAATACTAAATAGTTGTTATAGCGGCAATAGAAATACATAAATTGCAAAAATTTCAACTGTCTAACTATCGCGGTTCTTGATATACAACCTGGTGACAGACTGACGGACGGACAGACTACGAAGTCTTAGTAATAGGGTACCGTTTTTACCCTTTGGGTACGGCACCCTAAAAAGAAGAAGAATTAATAAGTTTAAAACGAACGCTAACACAAAAACCTCTAAAATAACCTTAGAATAATAACGTATAGAAGGTAAGTTCGCGCACAAAAAGTGAAGCATTTCAATTGGAGCCTAATGGAGCTTACGCCGGAACCGTTCCGTAATGTACAAGTCATTGTACTGCACGTACATATGCAACTTTTAAAAAATAAATAGGTAATTATGACGGTTTGTGCATTCAAATGGCGTCATAACACATTTGAAAAACTTAAAAAGGTTTTTAACATTACTTTTAAAAGTACTTCGACGATTTATGTTAATAAAAACAATATTTGATTTCATAATTTCTATAGTGGCGTGCGTGTGTACGTGTGTAATCGTCTGCGCGCATGTAATATTTTTAGATTCAAATTTCGAACTTTCGAAGTATCGACCCTATCCTTCTATATGTTATTATTCTAAGAAAATAACTCACATTGGGGTCGGCAGTATTTAGCAAACTGCCGAGCACAATCTCTATGACTTCTAATCTTAATCGATTTAAAATATGTATGAATTGTTAGCTGGTCGAGAAATTTTTATACAGCTGTAACGAATAGTTTAAACTAAACTCATCATTAATCACTTCGGCTCATATACGTCCCACTGTGGAGCTCGAGCCTTCCACTATAGGAGGAAAAATGATCTTACTATACCATGCTGGTCGGCCATTTTTTTTTCTTTTGTGTGTAGCTGTTGATCGCAGATAATCTTGACAGCTTAACGCGGGCAATTGTATTTAACTGCCATTTGTATTTAATGGTTGTGTTGCTCAGGGTGTGTTTCCTGATCTCATGAAAATTAGTAGAGTAATTCCTTTATTTAAATCTGGTAGTATGATATTAATAATTAAGATATTAATAAATAAGTAAGATATTAATAATTTTCGTCCTATTTCCATACTACCAACACTCAGTAAAGTATTCGAAAAAATTATGCTTAATCAGATGTTGATTCATTTTAAGAGACATGGTATTTTTCACAAAAATCAATTTGGCTTTACTAAGAATTGCTCTACTACTGATGCGGGCGTAGAGTTATTGAAAAATATTTTTGCAGCCTGGGAGGAATCACATGAGGCCTTAGGTGTTTTCTGTGATTTATCCAAGGCATTTGATTGTGTACAACATGAAACACTCATCAGAAAACTATACCACTATGGGATCAGGAATAACGCTCTTGAACTTGTAACTTCTTATTTAAGCAACAGAATCCAGAGGGTTGATGTTAATGGTGCACGATCATCTGGTTCTATTATAAAAATGCGCGTTCCACAAGGGTCCATTCTGGGGCCATTTCTGTTTCTTGTATATATTAATGACCTACCCTACCATATAGGGGACAATCTGGACATTGTGTTGTTCGCAGATGACACTTCTTTGTTATTTAAAATTTAAAGACAAATGTTGAATTATGACGATGTGAACAATGCACTGTCTAACGTTGTTCATTGGTTTAACACTAATAATTTGGTTCTCAATGAGAAAAAAAACTAAATGTATCAAATTTACTACTCCTAATGTGAGGCAAGTGGAAACCAATGTCCAAATGAATGGTGTGGCTCTAGACCTTGTGGAGTCAACAGTCTTTTTAGGTATCACCATAGATGCTAAACTTCAGTGGGGACCTCATATTGAAAAGTTGTCGAGTAGGCTTAGCTCAGCGGCTTATGCAGTAAAAAAAATAAGAATGTTAACAGATACTGAAACAGCTAGAATGGTTTATTTCGCTTATTTCCATAGTCTTATGTCTTACGGTATATTACTGTGGGGATGCTCCGCGGACTTTAATAGAATCTTTGTTCTCCAAAAAAGGGCTGTCCGTGCAATTTTTAATCTAGGCCCAAGAATCTCACTTCGGGAGAAATTCAAAGAAATAAATATTCTAACTGCTGTATCACAATATATATACGAAAATATATTATATGTCAAAAAAAATATCGCTAACTTTAAGAGATATTGTGACATTCATGAAATGAATACTCGTAATAAGGACAGATTAGTTGTACACACTACTCGTCTCCAAAAAGTTAACAAATCATTCATGGGGCAATGTATACGCTTTTACAATAGATTACCTAAAGATATCCGAGACCTGCCTATGAAAAAGTTTAAAAAAGCCATCAAGAATAGACTTTGTAAAAAAGCTTATTATAAAATCTCGGATTATGTAGATGATAATACAGATTGGTTGTGAGCAGCTCCTCATTCAGCAATTTCCTTGTTATTAAATCAAATCAAATCAAATCATTTTTATTTGCAAAGAATACAGGTGTAACCAGATAACAAAAAAACGGTAGATTTTCCTGCCATATTCTGCCTTTAAGACATGCAAATATTGACACATTTTCAATTATTAATTAATAACTATAATCATAACTATAGTTTAAGATGTGTAATTACATAATATCATAATATATAAAATCTCAAATTACAATTTATTTAAATGTCAAGTGATTATTATTAATTTTTATATGTCATAAATTCGGATAAATTATAGAAATTGTAGCTGATTAACCATTGTCGTAGTTTTAATTTAAAGTATTTCTTCGGGAGCTCTCTTAAGTTTCTAGGTAATTTATTAAATATGGTTATGCACATATGGTAAACATTTCTCTTGTTTAATGTCGTCCTACAATATGGAATCACTAATCGTGTGGGATCCATAAAGCTACGTAAAACATTATTACTCTTGGAATAAAAAAATAAATAATGATTTTTGACAAACACTGAGACTTCAAGTATATACATGCATGTTAACGTCAATAAGTTCATCGATTTAAATAAAGGTCTACAAGATTCTAACGGTCCCACTCCACAAATCGCTCTCACGCACTTTTTTTGTACAATAAAGGCTTTATGTGCATCTGTTGAATTGCCCCATATTATAAGCCCATATCGTAGTATGGACTCTACATAACCATAATATACTGTTAGTGCCGTTTTCTTATCTGATAATGTACGTAATTTTTTAATAGCATATACGAAACCACTTAGTTTACTGCATATATTCATTATATG
The DNA here is from genome assembly GCA_032191425.1 of Lymantria dispar. Classification (NCBI taxonomy): domain Eukaryota; kingdom Metazoa; phylum Arthropoda; class Insecta; order Lepidoptera; family Erebidae; genus Lymantria; species Lymantria dispar. Next base: position 32,171,401 of record CM063456.1, on the reverse strand, counting down.
TTTTTTCCAATTTATCTATCTATCTTTATTTATCTAGTGTTATGCCTAAAAATTTAATAGAGTCTGTTTCTTCTATACTTTCATCGTTAATTTTAATATGAACACTATAGTTTTTAGCATTAATTGTTGAGAATTTTATGTATTTTGTTTTGCTTAGATTTACACTTAAATTATTTCTTTGAAGCCAATCTATTACTGAGATTACCGCTTCATTTATTTTCATTTCATAGGTCGTCAAATTATCATCATTAGGAATTATTATTGAGATATCATCAGCAAATAGAACACATTGATGCTTAATCACTTCTGGTAAATCGTTAATATATAACAGAAATAATAAAGGGCCCAAAATACTGCCCTGCGGCACACCGTAATTGTTATTTTTAAAGTATGATCTTACAGATGATTCATGATCTTTATTTATACTTACAATTTCAACACATTGCTGACGATTCTTTAGATATTTCTCAAGCCAACCTAGCGCAATACCTCTAATCCCATAATTTTCACATTTCCTCAATAATGTCATATGATCTACAAAATCAAAAGCCGAAAAGTATTTTAAATATACTGTTTGTAAATGTACTTTTAACTTTTATTGTAAAGTGTAGCGTGTTTTGCCTAACGAATTTTTGTATTTTCAGCGTTTGTAACATATTGTGGTGTTGGTCATGCTCACATAAGGATCTACTTGTGGTAGCGGCGTGGAGCGGGTCTCTCCCTTCCCTCCATAGTGGTTGAGGGGAGTGATGGCTGCTCTAGTAGTTAACTCGTGATCGGGTGCCGCTTGTGGGATCTGGTCCAGCCATAATCGTTTAAATTATATTAAGTGTCTTGCGGTTCGAAGGGCATCACACTGGAGCTTGTTCTTACAAAACATGTACACAATTGTATAACTAGTAAGAAGAAAAAAAAAATTAAAAATAATGACAAGCCCGCTGACTTTCTTGCCGGATCTTCGCAGTAGCGGTCGCGTTCCGATCCGGTGGTAGTATATTTTTTTTGGAAATTGTAAACCTGACAATATGTAAGTGCCCTCTCAGGGTTTATGCATAATAAAATAATTTGAATTTGAATGGGTGAGCGCTGATGACTCTCAACCCGGTATACTGGTCGGACAGATTAGTATAGGATTTAAATTCGAGTTTTCCATGTCTTGCATAGATGTTTTTTGCGTATTACATTTTATATCCTTTAGTCGTCTTTTACGAGAGCCACGGGCAAGATAGAGAGTAGTGAATTGTATTCTTATTCCGTCACCACACGGACAACTAGACTAAAATAATAAATATACAATGTAATTATAATCTATACAAATAAAAAAAATTGAAGTGTCTGTTTATAATGTCAAAATACTAAGCTTTTTAGGGTTCCATAACTAAAAACTGGACCATACGGAACCCTCGTGCGCGACTCCGACTCGCACTTAGCCGGGTTTTCATGCTCACACGGTTATTTGCACGACACCTATGCCTAACCACAGTTTTAAATAGTTTTTGTGTGTCTGTCTATCTGTTTGTTTGAGGTAATCTTCGAAACAACTGGAACGATTTTGATAATGTTTCTACCAGGTAGCTGGTATATAAAGAGTAACTTAGGTTATATGTTATCCTGGTATTTCCACGGGAACGGGAACTATGCGGTTAAGGCGACTGAAACCGAAGCGAAGCGTGGGCGGGTTGCTAGTGATTTACAATCAAAATAAATTAAATCTTTACATATTAATGTAAACCTTCTCTTCGTGTGTTTGTATTTAAACTCCTAAACGGCTGGACTCATTTTCCATAACAATAAAACATATTTTTTTTCCGACGTAAGTGGTTTCGGGCGCGGAACCTTACCTGCGGTGGCTATCAGCGTCACTAGAATTGAACAAAGATGTTAAATGCTGTTGTACCTACTGAGTGAAGGTATCATGGAAACTAGAAGGCATAGCCTGTGAAGGTGATTAGTTTGGTAAATCGTCTGCTGACATGAGATCAAAAATCTCGCATAGGAATCTCGCATATCGGGCGCACGTTTAGTGGCGCTATATTTTTGACAATGGGATATTCGGCAAGATCTGCCCTGCAGAAAAGGTTTCGCGTCATCTTCTTGATATAATGTTCCAAGGTTTCGACAAGGAGATCACCAGTGAGTGTTGGGTTTCTCGCGCATTTGTAATTGTGCAGTATGAGCCGAATACTGGCTGCATTATTAATAAAACTATTTTACGGGTTTAATCGCGTTTATATTTGATTTTTGATGCCTGGCCTTCCAAGAAGACCTTGGACTTGTTAGTCCTTGGATCGAACGAAAACAAGAATAAATCCGTAAAATAGTTTTATTTACAAATAGCAACCCGCCCTCGCTTCGCTTCGGTTTTAGTCGTTTTACCCGCGTAGTTCCCGTTCCCGTGGGAATGCCGGGATAAAATAGTAATAATAGCCTAGTTTACGCCCTGATATTATAGCTATCTATTGGTGAAAGAATTTTTGAAATCGGTCCTGCCGTTTTGAAGATTACCCGGAACAAACAGACAGACAGACAAAAATTAGTTAATTTGTATTTTAGGCATAGGTGTCGTGCAAATAACCGTGTGAGCATGAAAAAAGCCTATTATTTTGACATTACAAACAGACACTCCAATTTTATTTATTGGTATAGATGTACACACACTCGCGTGAACATCAGAAATAATTATTTCTGCACACTTCGATTCAATAAAATTCTACCACAAGTATTAAATATTACTAGCCGAGGCCGCGGGTGACTGCACCGGGGATTTAGTCCGTCACCCGCCGAAAAGCCGACCGCACGACGGCGACCGACGTCCCCGAGAGGGGGCCGTCGAGTGGAGAGGGTACTCCGCAGGGGTATTCCGTCGGGCCGACCACTGAAGTCAAGGCACTCTGCATAGATGGTCGGCCCAATGACAAAGGCGACGTGCCACGGGTAAGTATTTAATATTGCGTCGGTAGCGTTAGGAACTGGGACGCGGTCGCAGCTTTCTGCGAGGCAGTGATCTCGCAGAAGGAGGCGGCAGATCGCCTGCGCGAGGAGTGCAGCCTCGATGAGGCGATCTGCCGCCGACGATTGGGGCGGCGTAGGCGCGAGTACTTGCGCCTCATGCTGCCCTAGCCGAGGCCGCGGGTGACGTGACCGGGGATTAGTCCATCACCCGCCGAGAGGCCGACCGCGTGAGGAAAAAATGACTTCCTCCCCGAAGGGGGGACGTCGGTCGATGGGAGGGTACCCCAAATAGGGGGTATTCCGTCGGGCCGACCACTGATGACAAGCAACCCTGCTCCGGTGATCGGCCCAACGATGAAGGTGACGTGCACGTGGGTGGGTTGCGGGTGTGCGTGCTTACGCCCCTCTGTCACCCCGGACAGAGTGGTGCGAGGAGAGCGCCGACCGCAACCCACCTTCCAAAAAAAAAAGTATTTAATATTGCAATTGAATGATCGAGTTTCTGTAACCGTTTTTCATTTTTAATGTAGCCAGTTTCGATTCTTTCTTTGCCAACTCGACTGTCACACGTGGCAATTATAGGATTGAGGAAATCATCAGGCCTACGTCCAGCAATGGAAGACGACATATAGTATAATGAAGATCTTGTACTGAAGCCGAACGTTCACTGATCAAATCGGAGACGTACTTAAGAAAGCTCAGGTTAGAAGTACCCTGAACGGAAGAATATGCATGAGGAGATTAATGAATGTGGAGGAGGCGAAAGTGGTATGTCAAGATCGTAGCAAGTGAAAGGAAGTGGTCTCTGCCTACCCTCTCTCTCCCTTATGGGAAAGAGGTATATGTATGTATGAGTGAATATATGTATGTATCCTATACAAAAGAATAAATTAGATGGAGCTGTCAGTGCTTTTGGTGTTAAAGATTAAAATGAAAACGAGATTGATTTTGTATGAAATATTTTAATACTAAACTGATACTGAATACCTAGTAAACACAAATAAAACAATTTATACACATATTTTTTTATAATTTTTAATTCTCAATTTTGTTTTAATTTTTTTACATATGATGTACGTTCAAAAGTCTTGTAAACGAACGTCGGCAACCAAAAAATCAAATACACACGTGATGAAATCCGTTAAAATAGTTTGTACGAAAATATTTTTGGATTTTTACAACCACTATAGATAGACATTTACAATTTGCGATTCCAAATAACAATTGTTGTCGTGCGGTACTAGCTTGCATAGGGGTTATCTGACTTAATTGTAAAGACGTAGACGAAGTAGAAGATGTACCATTTTACAGAAATAAAACTTTTTATGATGCCTTCTATATAAAACATTTGAGATGCTTGTATCGATATCAGTAGCAGTATTTCTATCTTTGCTCTAAATGATGAGCCTAAGCATCAACATTTGAAGAGAGTTACCCTTAAAATGTTTAAGGACACAGTTTTCACAGGACACGCGACCAGTGCATTTCTAACAAATCGTGAAATATTCTTTGCTTTTCATTACGATCTCCAGTTTTACTACGATCACATAGAAATTCTACTGCAAAATATTTTGCAAACGTCAAATGTACGAACTGTGGGATATCGTTAATCACATCGCATATAAATTCACTTTTATATTTACCATTATTTATTAAATTTATTAATTGTTTGATGTCTTTTAATTGTCTTTTATTTAACACGTCGAACCCGTTCATATACAGTAAAGAATACGCCGCTAATGTTTTATGTTTGGCCATAAAATCCAGACGTTCTTTTTCGTATAATACTTGAATGTCAGGATTACAAGTGTTCATTTTATTTTTGTCTTCAAATTTTATAATTTTAATTTTTGCTTCTACAAACTCCTCGTATAAGGTATGTGCATTAATATAAATATTCCATTCATTCTTGTGTTTTAAATTATTCAGTAAATAAGCAGCTGTTAAATTTAAATGTAGTGGATTACCTGAGAATTTTATCATAGTTTCATAGGCTTCTCTTTTCTCTAGAAATCTGAATAAAATTTTCAAAGAATCTGTTACTATGTTTGTTCTATATCTTTTATCCTGTCTAGGTAAATATTCAAGTTTTATTCTTAAATAATCTTCGAAATGTGAATAAACTCTCAATATTGGAAAATAAAGTGACTTGTATAAATCAATAAAATTATTCTCGGACATTTCCTCATATACTGTGACCATAAAATTTAAAAAATCATCTAAATTATTTTGATGCTCATCATCCAAATTATTTATATTAAATTTATTATCCCATAATGATTGTAGATATATCGCTTGTTCTTCATAATCAAAATTGTCTAATTTATATGAAATGCCAAATTTTTTTTCCAATATCGATTTAATTGCGGCATTGGATCTACTAGTTATCCACATTTTATGTCTTTGTGGTTGATTTTTGATTATATTCAGAAATGAAATAACTTCATGCATGTAAAACGGACAAATTTCGTCAAAACCATCAAACAAAAAGATCAGTTTTCGTTTATTAAAAAAGTGCAAGAATAACTTCAGCTCAAATTGAATCCAATGATCCCCTGTACAATCTTCTAAGGATATTTCATTATTTATAACACTTAAATTTATAGTCAACTTCTGCGAATCCTTAACTTTATTTTTAAATATACTCTGACAGATAAACTTTAAGCTAATCAAAATATCGACGACTACCTTATTCTTCTTCCACTTATAGAATTCTGAAGCATATTCTAATAAGTTTATTCTTACTATCCAATCATTTTTACGAACTTTCTTTGTATTAAGTGACAAATGAGTGAGAAGTGTTGACTTGCCCATTCCTGGTTTGCCTGTTATAATTATTACTTGATCATTTAAATCATAGAAAGTTTTTAAAACTTTATGTACATTATCATCTTCTCGCATTGCATTGCGACACACTCTTCTATTGACATATAAACATTCTGCTTCTTTATAATTATATTTACCAACATATTCTCCAATACTGATTTTATTACCTTTGTTTAACATAATGTCATTTAATACTGTTCCCTGCATGAATTGAATTGATACATTATCAACAATTGATTTTAAATACATTTCTTGACCTTGAAATATAACTGATGTCTTTTCCAAAAGATCGTTTTGGGAATCTTCACTTAAGTCGAGAAAGTTACGTTTAGTGTCATCTAATAAGTGATCTATTTGTTGAAAATAGTTCTTTATCACGCCTTCTAGCTGTTTGTGAACAATAATAATAACCTTTTTCCCATTTATGATATCCACAATTTTTGTTAGAATTATTTTCACATTTCGTATATTCAATGAGTTATCGCAAACAATAATTATACTATAATTTTTATTTATCTCGTTCAATACTGATATCAATGTGTTAAGCTCGTTCGTCGATATTTTTGAAATGTAATGTAAATCTAAAACTATATACTCCGGTTTTAAACATTGTATAACTTTAACAGCTGTGAGAACGGCGTCATCTGTGACGATTATTGTTGTAAAAAATCTATTTAGATTTTGCAAATAATCTATAGCAGTTTCACTATATGTGAATTCTACAGTGTTTAGTTTATTGATAAATAACATGTTTAACATACTTATAACAGGTTCGTTTACATATGTAGTAACTGCTTGTTCATAAATATCACTGGCCTTTGTGAGATAAAATGCTTCTTTAGACAATTGTGACCATTTTTGTATTTCATTATGATATTTTAAAAGTATCGCCTCGCATTTAATTTTAAGGTTATTTACTGGACCTAATGTCTCACCTATCTCTTTTCTTAATATATTCTCAACGTCTTTCTCATTGCCTTGTTCTGTATAAAGCACGAGTTTGTTCAGAAAATCTCGAGCATAATCTTCAATATCCCCTTCTATAGTAAGTTTTGGTAAGTTTTCGACTTTTATATTAAACCTAAGATCATATAAATAATCAATTTCATTTAAAAGTTTAGTTAAAAGTCTTTTTGAATAATTTTGTATTAATAAATTGTCAGCAAATTTTATTAGTTTCGAATTACTATCGTAAACCAATATATTGCCTATGGTGCTACCGAAGCCTCCATTATGTCGAAATAACCCGTTACATACATTTTCTGTTATATTCACAATATTGCCATATCTATACTCTTTAATCAATTTGACCATACTAGCCGTCAAGTAATCTAACCTCCGTTCTACTTTACTCTCCTTTCCTCTGATCACTAAATCTCTATTTCCAAATCCTGGTGGCACTTTAAATTTAACTAAGAGCAAAATATTTTTTGCAACTTTTGCTATAACTTGCTTGACTATAGATTCTGACAGAGTTATCTGACTAAGTCTTTCATTATCTCTTATTTCTTCGGGTGTATTAGTCGAGAATTCAAATCGACTATTTTTATATATAATAACACTGCCAATTATGTTGTACAAAAAGGATTCACAAGGGTTAGATAAGAATTTCAATAGATATGGCTGCATTTCTGTCTTTTTCAATATTCGCGTCTGATATTTCGCCTCGTACAATTTATCCCTAAAAGTTACTAAGAATTCATTTTGAGTATCAAAAAAATCCTGTCGGAATGTGCATACTCTATGTCCTTCCGGTGTGATGTCAGAGATATTTACAACGTTTTGCGCTAAAATAACATGATAACGTAATATCAATTCATCAACCATCATTTTCTCGTTAGGTTTGTTATTAATAAATTCTGAAAAGCGTGCAGCCAGTTCCTTCATTTCATTGTTTATAAATACTTTACACAAACTTTCTTCGTCTTCCTTAGTATATTTTAGGTGATATCCAGATCTACCTGTGGCTATTAAATTATGTAAAAGATCAAAACTGCTTCTTTTTAAAATTTTATTCATATCCTCTTTTTCATTGGTATATATAATAAAGTTGTAGTCAATGTTATTAACATTTTCGTCAAATATTCTTTCTTGAGTCAAATCCTTAACTTGATCAGTTTTAAATTTCTTACATATTTCTAAATAGCTGTTAAAATATTTAATTAGGTTTCCCTTATTATGTATATGTAGACTTTTTTCACTGTCTCTATGCTTTGCTTGTATAAATACAACTAAAGGTTTATCATGTCCCTTTATTTTTACTTTAAAACAAATATCATCAAATGCACCAACCTCATCTACATTAGAGGCTAAATAAATTTCATCAACAACGTCATTATGCTTTGCTCTGAAATGAATCAAACTAATAAGCTTAGTTTCATACAGCTGCCCCCGGATCCCCGAAGTACCTGAACGCTTCTTGAACATTGTGTATTTGGTATTGTTTTTTCTTTTTTATGGATATAAATAATTTATGCGGGGATATTTCTTTGTATACATACCTCACCTTAAATCTAGTAAAACATGCTATAAAGATTACTTCTAGTATTAATTGATTACTCGCCCTTCACAAATTCCCAATTGTAAAACTAGTCGATATTGGCAAATTTAGCTTTCACAAAACTAAGTTTTGTGATGTTATCTAATTTTGTAGTGTACTAGTTGCTAGATAGCATTGTTACTTAAATGCTAACGTTATGTTCTTAGGTGATCTTCACACTTTCCTCAACAGCTAACCAGGTGATCTGTGAATAATTTGCATAATAAATTATCATACAGGCTTTAATCAGGACCAAAGTTATTTTCAGGATCGTTTTTAACCTATTAGAGACCCTGGGGACATTATAATATTGGGATCTCCAAAATATTAAATTATTTTTAATTCATCATCATCATGATATGATCATGATGATGATCAGTTATCTATGTCTAATGTGATGATAAAAGGAACAGATAATGTAATATAATCAACATAAGTGTTGTCTTTTAGCCAATAGTTGTAAACCGACCTTTAAGAAAAAGGTTTTAACGTTAACATCTATATACATCATGGAAATCGATGTGTTTGTTAAAAATAATTCGCATTTTTTTTTTCTAAAGTTTGCGAAGGAAGTAGATTTCTGAGAAGAGATCGTACCAAGTTAAAGTATGAACTATGCAAAAGCACCTTTCAGTCAAGAAATAGTTATCACATGTCAATAAAAATTTATAATCATATTCCACAATTTATTAGAATGAATTTTTCGTTATCGTCGTTGTTATTTTCACCAAATGTGCCATGCTTTCTTACTTTAAATTAATAACGTTATCGAATTCGATCACCACAAAGAGGCTTTCGTGAAATTGTGCAACATTAAATAATTGGCTATGTTTTATTCATTGTGCATGTGTCATTCATACCTCCCGTATGATCTCATGTGAACAATTGTTGTGTCCATTGTTAAAGATAGAACCGGTGATGTGGCTGATAAGTGCAATTACTGACCCATCTCATTAGCTACTATAATCACAAAGGTACTAGACAATCTGTTGGATGCGCGATTAAATAAGTTATTAAACTTACATGACGCACAGTTCGGATTTCGTAACGAGCTCGGCACTGAAACCGCGATTATTAGCCTTAAGCATACCGTGCAACATTACACGAAGCGTCGTACTCCAGTGTATGCTTGTTTCCTTGATCTTTCCCGAGC